>WBNM01004135.1:0-25997 GCA_013399055.1 Ramphastos sulfuratus | reverse complement strand
CTGTGATACTGTGATAAAGTGCTTGAACTTCAACATACAGAAGATATCACTGACACATGCACTGGTCTTAAGTTATATCTTTTACTGAAACAAGATAAATGTGGATTAATCTGAAGTTTGGGGAAACGACCAAAGGAAAGAGTAACTGGACACACATTAATTTGATACGAGAAGAAAGGGGTGGGGAGTTGAGAATAAAGTATTCAAAAGTGTTTGAAAAATATCAGGAGACTACCAAAGTAAAAGTGACCAGGGAGAAAAAGCAAGCTTCTAAGGTGAAAAGGATATGGTATTCTAAGAAGTTGTGATCAACTGGAATAAATCTGTGTAGAAGCAAAACACTAATACTCAATTACCTGCCAGAACTTAAAAGAAGAAGAAGATAAAAGCCCCAAAAATCGTTAAGTGGAAATCGTAAGTTGACCAAAACTAACAAATTTCACTCTATTATCAAATGTTCACTGTAATTCCACGTGTTTAAGGATAACAATCAAAGACTAGATGTTTTGGATAAAGGAAAAGGAAAGACTATTTTCCAAGAGAACTGCAATTATACCAAAATTACAGATTTCCATGACCTGCATCACAGCCTCATCCCATTTACATTCTGTGATAGGGCAGGATCAGGAAGGAAAGGTATCCAGTATTTCAGTGCTGACAAAATCAGGATACTCCTAGTGCTTTTATTACTTCAAGTTTGCTTATTACACTACTGTTACCAAGAACAACACAGTATTTCACAAGTACAAGCATGCTTTAAATTTTAAGCTTTTGGGTTTAGCTTTTTGGGGTTTTTTTGGGGTTGGTTTGTTTATTTGGTTTTTGTTTGGTTTGTTGGTGTGGGGGTTTTTTGTTTGTTTTGTGGGGGTTTGTTTGTTTACAGAAAGAAAAATAAAAAAGGCAGCTCTCGTGCAGCAGATAAATTTACTTTTTATCATAAATGCACCCAGGATTTTCAAAGAAAAGTTATCGGATTTCTGAGAAATTAATTCACTATCTTGTTGTATTAGTTAAAACAAATTTCCTAACAAGAAATAATAGCATCGTTCTCAATAGTGTAATTCCGGATGCATGCCAATTAGTCCTATATATTGTGTGCCTTTTTCAAAGATCATTTCCAAATGGGCTGGAAACGGACAATTATCTTTTTTTTTTTTTTTTTAATGTCTGCATTTAAAGTCAATCGGTCATGAGGAAAAAGCAGGCTAAAACCATATTTAAAAGCCTATTCCTAGCCCCATGAGAATGCAAAACCTCAAAACACTAAATCTATCACTGGTTCAGGGGCAACTGCAGACACTGCTGTGCCTCCTGATTAAATTTTCAACTGTACATTTCCAGAAATATACACATGACAATAAACTTTAATGCATGCAACTTTTAAAGGAAAAAGGCATTCTGGAAGAATATACATACAGTAAAGAATCAAAATATATTTCAACCACAGTCACTATTCTTAATATTTATGTTCACACCACTCCATATGTCATGAATTCTTTTCTGGTACATGCAAACAAAACTCCATCACTTCTGCAGAACACCACTGTATCAAAAATTATCGCAGCACTAGGAACAGCATTAAAGGGAAAGCTGTTGAATTGTCCCTGGGCATTTGCCCATCACGACAAGTTAGAAAGATTAACTGAAAGTGAAAAATACGTAACAATACAGCATGCAGGTCTGGCATTCGTTTGGTTCATATTGTACAAATGCCTGGAGGAATCCCATGCACACAAAGGCAGTTAACTCTATTAATGGCATGGATAAAACACAATGCAAATGAACAGTTAAAACTTTAGAAATTATACATCAGCTGAACACCCAGAAAAATGCAAATCTACCCTGTGTGAAAGACATCAACTTAACTGTTTTCCTTGCTATCCAATGGCAATCATATTAACAAAGTTTTAACTATGACATTAATACTACTAGAAGCAGCACCACGAACAAACTTCTACAAAAATCAATCATTCTTTAACATCTCATCTCTGGTTTTCTTTGGAATTGAGAATTAAGTTCATGTTAAAAGGACTTAATTCAGAAATGGAGACGTACTCCACATCAAGGCCAGAACCACGGTATTCCCAACTACTAAAAGCAGTAAGAAACTTGGTAGCAGATAGCAATAAGCACATAGGAATGGAGTTGGACATCTGCATGAAGAATGCAAAAAGCACAGTACCACAGTTCTTTATTTCCCATCTTCAACAGTTGAACAGTGCTCTTAATAAATTTTGGTGCTCTTAAGCGTTGTTCCACAAGTTGTTTTCACAATCCATTTTATTACTACTAAACTCAGACAAGTATCATTCAAGAACAAGTTGGAAAACACATACCTTGCACATTAACAGCAAATAAATTTCTACAGCTGTCTGCACATCAAGCATGTAGAAAAGAAACTCCCACACTGAGTTTCAACTGGATCAATCTTCTGGTCTCCCTTGGAAGACACTTCTCCCTCCTTATTTCTACAACTCTCCGTGTCTCCCCAAACACTACCTTCAGTACAAACATCCTGCTTAAATCATCCAAAATACTAGAAGTTGAGAAAGCAAATCTGATCAAAAAAAAAAAAAAAAGAAAAAGAAAAAAGAAGAGGCACATCATAACTACCACAGATTACAAAATGTAATCTATAAATTGGGGTGAACAATTAATCCACTTTCCTAAAGGAATGTTTAATTCCTTAAATTGGTTCACACTCTCTTTCCCTTCAATGTTTTCTAAAGCATTGTTTCTGATAGCTATATCAGAAATTCCTTTTAAAGTAAAAGGGAGAACAAAGTTACAATTTTGGAACAATTGCTTTTCTCCCAACCTGACAGATTTTACTGAGGTTTATAAAACATAATGCTTTGTTTTCCCAAAACCTAGAACGAAATATAAAACAATACGCATAACATGCCAGTTTGGCAAAATACACTAGTGCAGCATTACAAAGGTTTGTTCAAGGGCCAAGGCATTGTTTTTCTCTTAAAGTATATTTACAAACAATGCAGGTTTTACTAGTCTATGATAATTACATACAAACAGTGTGCTTTGGTCTCAAAATACTTGTTTTCAAAACATCTGTAGTGTTTGAAGTCTTTCCCTTTGACATGTATTTACTCATCAGTGCTTCTGAAAGTTCCCTTTGCATACCAGAATTGTAAGAATTGTGTATTTCACAAAAGGTTCTGTTTAATTGTATACAACTATTTTTATGACAGAAGAAAGAGAAGTTTAGAAGCACTTCAGGGGAAGGACAAATCAATGTTTTGAAATAAAGTTCTTTCTGTTATTTAGATTTGTTTCATAACTTTGAAACATGCTGTTGTAGCACAATTAGCTTTTCCATCCCTGTTAAAGCATAAGTTCTGTCTATGCAATCGCAAAGGGTATTTATTAAGTATTCAAAATACAGGCACAGTAGTAAATGCGGTCACATTTAACAGCCTCAGTTCTTGCTTCAGTCAGAGCAGGTTTTGTCAAAAAAACCACTTGATTACTGAATCTTTTTAGACGACTTGCTACCGTATCCATGATTATTAGATCATGGCCGTCGGCTAGACACTGGTACACATATTCAGCTGTCAAAGTGAATTCACTCCATTAAATACAAAGGATAGCTACGGACAGGGCTGTTTTCTGTTTATGCATCAGGAAATCTTTTTAGACCAGTAATTTTCTTTCTTGAAGAAATTTAGGCAACTGTATTTATCTGTGCCATATTTGGATTATATTGAAATGAAATTTACAGGAATGAGAAGCATATGTAATCTGTGAAGGTGTGCTGAAACAATTTCTAGAACGTTGCTATGAGTCCTAGACACAAATCTGCATTTCCACACTTTTAAATAACAGAATTTACATTTTAAAAGCTGTACAGTAAAAACTGAATTGAAAAAGAAAAACTCAAAAACTTCTATGAACAAAAGACTGAATTAAGCAAGGAGAGACATAGAAATTACATACAAAAGGAGGGAGTGGATATTAATACTGGAAATCTATGCAAGTTAATTTAACTCTGCTTAGGTCATATGAAGTTATTCTTACTAACGCATTCCAAAGTCCGCAATGTCCTAGAACTGAGGAAGTTAAACACTTTGCATCTTCTACAGTGTCAACACTAGTCCTCATTTTATGGATGAGGAAACCAGAAAACAGAAAAGGAAATTATAAAAAAAAATGCGGTTCCTCAAAGAGACATAGGAACTATCCAGCAAGCTATGAAGAGGCAAAATTTCTCTTCACTAGTCCTTTAAAAATCAAGATTATCCTCTCTTCATTACACAATAATAGAATCTTGGTTTAAGTTTTGATGGGAGATACTAATGTCTGCTTTACTTTAAATTACTGAAGTAGCAGTACTAAGTATGAAGCGAGTAACAATATTTCTTACGAATTTTCTATTCCTAGTGAATCATTTAGAAACAAATTTCCACTTAAAAATACATTAATATATATAAAAAAAATCTCCCATTTTGAGAATTCTGTGTTTTGTTCTTAACTCAGTATTCCACATCCCTATACTGTAAAAGGTATGATAAAACAGTAGCATAGATGGAAACAAAACCAGAAGACATTAAAAACTATTTTATATCTCAAGATGGAAGCCTGTTACATGAATTACATGAGCTGCTCATTTAATTTTAGAATCAGTCATCCACATATAAAATTCTTCCAGAATTAGAATTTCAAAAGATAAATACCTAACTTCTCACACTAAACTGATCTTTAAAGCTATCTTTGCTAAGCCTGATGAAATCAGGCCAGTATTAATACATACTTTACATATTCAGAACACAATGAGCTTATCTCAACGCATTTCAGTGAGCCTACTGCCACAAACCCAAAACTAGTGTCTACTCAATCAGTATTAATTGACTCAAAGGCTGAAAGGACACATAAACCAGAACGTGGGAGCCATGAAAGACCTTTTTACCCCACTAAAGTGACTTGAGAACAACTGACAAAAGAGTAAAAGGACATGTCGGTTATTATGTTGTGTTCATTCCAAAGAATAGCTAGGGAGCTGCAGCAGACATCTGTCAACGCAGCATTAAATTTGCTTAAAAAGAGAAAACAACAAGAAGTAGACACATCGCAGAGTCTATTCCGGAACTTGGTTCACACTCTCAGCGCAATCAATGCCATTCTCTCCTTTGTACAGGATGTGGTCACCATGCCAAGGTCACTTACACCACAACTTGTCTACCCAGGTTAGACCAACACATGTAGAAACTCTAAGTAACAAGTTCTGTCTAAACTGCTTAGAGCAGCAGCTCGGTATCTTCACAAGGCAAAGCCAACCTAAAGCTATGCTTCTTTTCTTCTCTGAGAGTATGACACGACGAGGCAGGGACTGAAAACAGAACTCAAGCTATCACTAGTATGACACATACATATATTTGCTGCAGCAGAAAGCTCTTTTCAAGTACAAATAGTATTAATTATTTCATTCTTTAATTTCACTTGAAAAATGAAAAAGGAAGTCCTTGTTTAATTCTCATCTACATCTACTTTTTAGATGATAAAAGCTATAAAGGCTATGCTATACAAAAAGTTGTGAAGAAGGAAGCAAGACACTTGGCTAGCTTCAAAATTCTTCTCTTCTTCAAGCTTTCAGTAATAAAAAAAGGTTTAAACATGGAAATCCCCATCCACATGAAAGAATATGATGTACAGTATTAATCACATTGTCTCAACTTAGAAATGTGTTCACTTTGATCTTTTTAAATAGGGAGGGGGGAGGAAGGGAATAAAATCAATTCATTCCATCCTCACAGTACATGCAGAAATGGACATTACTGCTGTCTAGAGTATCTACACTATATAAATTGTCTGAACTCCTATATCTCATCTTGGGAAAAAAAGCCTCACTTAACAAAACATGCATCTGATGGGGCACAAGAAATTCATAGCTTTTTTCAATTTTGTAACAAAACCACACTGTACAGAGGAAACAGTGATACACAAGGATCTAGCCATACCTGCTGAAAAAGGGATCCTATGTAAGGTATATTTTCCAAATAAATACAGAGTTATACCTCTCGACAAATTTTTCTCCTAGTGTTGCATTTAGGATGGTCTAACATAAATAGTATGGGAGCAAGAGAACCATTTTACTTAGAAAAAAAAGGAAACATCAAGTCAAAAAAAGGATTACAATAAAGCAGTGGCCTTCTTTCTTCTTTGGCTTTGCAGTAACCAGAATCATAGAGGAAACTCTCTAGCAATGTATTTTCCAAGTACCAAGAACGGAAGTCATACAGTGATAGCTTTGCAATAAACACTAGTTAGCTCTTACAACAGCTCAATCTATACATGCATTCAACCTAAGTCTGTTAAATGTGAGAAGCATTTGCAGTGTAAGATCGTTAAAAGCTGCAATGTTATTAACAGGGAGTTCCACCAATGATTAGCTGTGACAATAAGAAAATCTGTTATTTTTAAGAAATCTATACTTTCTCCTCTTTTCACTACAGCTATGTGCTAATACTGACAAGGTACTTTCAGGTCAACGCACCAAGCACTTTAGGAGATGCAACAGCTCTGCCAAGAAACCTGCCTTCAAAAGGACTTTCATTGCTATGGCAACAGCATGTTCTCCAGTATCCAATTCAAAGACAACCTATGACACATACATGAGAGATGGCCAAACTCCGACTGATTACTCACTGCAGCACAAGTCGCATTGTCACATATACACCAGTTTTTACTTACCTGAAGAAATAAAGGGTAAGAATCAGGATTTTTTTTCAATGATAGTTCACAGGGCACTTTTGTTTCTTACCAATAAATAGCTGCATCCAGGACAAAAAAATCCTATTCACATTATAAACAAATAGAGACTGTTCAAAGGCCAAAAGGAATATAACCATTAGGATCCCCATCTCCACTAGCAAGAACTACAACTGCTACATAGAGAGTAGTCAGTACTTGAAGCTATTAAAAAGGTTAAGAAGGAAATTTAACTTTTATATCCATTTCTACACTTTAATTACATAATACTTTTCGAAAAGTAGTGAAAACTAGCATGCTATTGGTCATCTAAGTTCATTCGCCCAAGATGGTCTGATAAATCTTTCCTGTAACACAATGAGAAATGTAGCACCATGGTTGCATTCTTTACGATCCTGACAACCCTAAAATAGTTGAGCAACCTTTAAGACTACTTCTGGTTGTACCATACAGCGTTCAACCTGCAGACTAACAGAGAAGCAGAAAATTCCTGTAAGGAATCACAATCTTCTTTAAAACCTTGGTGGGGAAGGAAAAAAAAAAAAAAAAGACCTTTCATAGAAGCTGACCACTCCGCACTTTAACTTACAAAGAGAGGGAATGGGTGCAAGGTGGAGCACACAAGGTTCCACACAAACAAAAATCTTTTTCACTGTGAGGGTGAGAGAACACTCAAAGAGGCTGCCCAGAGCAGTTGTGGAGTCTCCTTCTCTGGAGACATTCAAAACCTACCTGAATGCACTCCTGTGTGACCTACTCTAGGTATCACAGTGTCTCTGGCAGTGGGGGTGGGACTCAATGATCTTTTGAGGTCACTTCCAGCCCCTAATAATATGTGATTCTCTGAAAAGGTCTTTTTGCCAATTCATAGAGACCTGAAAGATTTCTGGTAGAGTATGTTCTAAAGAGGATACTGTCTCCAATCCTTTAAATTCTCTCTCTTCTTTCTTTTGAAGTATCAGGCCTTATCTATCCTGCTTTTCAAGTAGTAATATTAAGGATTATTTTTTAAAATATTCCAAGCAAATGAATGAAATTAATGAATACAAGGAGAGGGAAAAAAGACAAGGGATTTGGTTTCTTTGGAGTTTTATAGATGTTTGAGGTTTTTGGAGGCTTTTGGGGGGGGTTGCATGAGTTGTTTTGTTTCTGGGGTTTGTTTCGGGTTATTTTAGTCTCTTGTTTGTTTTTTAGTTGAGGAGCTTCTTCACTTCAGCATCTTACAACTACTTGCAAGAAAAACATCCAATTCGGATGTTCCTGTCATAAGTAATATTGACAAAGTTCATACTCTGTTTTTCTGTATGCTTATTACTGTCCTCTGGCAACGGAATATGATATCTGAGATATTTTCAAGGTTACCAAAATAAAAGCATTACACGGAGCAGAGAACACGTCAGATATTACATGCATCTATACACAAGAAGTGGCAGAGAGACGCATTTCTTTTATAAAACCAAACTACAGGAACATTTTTTTTTACCATACTATTCAATCACCTTGCTTGCATCAGAACCACTAATCTTGCAAAGATACACTACAAAACATAGCCATTTGAAGTCTGCAGTGGTAAGCACCACACATCATTTTTAGAAATATACAAAAGCTTTTCATTACTCCAAAACTCGGTCATCTTCATTAAATCATCTCTTCATAAAAGCCTCGGCTTCATTTAGCATTCAGGAAGATGAAAGAGCAGCTACCCTCCTTAAGGATTACTTCTCTATTACAAGAGAATGTTTTGCACGTCAAAAGCAAACATTAAAGGATTAAATGATATTGTCATCTCTGCTCTTGTTTACTTGCAGTGGGCAGTGAATAGAATTGCAAAGAAACAATCAGTGATTATTTTAAGCTGTGTTCTTTTGCAAGGATTATGACTCATGAAGTTGCTGCATAAAGAAACTGGAACGGGATAGGTGTCACATTGAAAATCATCGAAACCACATTTTATAAAAAAAAAAATGTTTGTCCTACAAGCAAAGCTGTCTAGTTTAATCATTTCACAAGAGTAGCCACAATAGCTCTTGGGGTAACACCAAGACAACAGTATCTTGCATACAAATAAACAAAAAAAATAAAAATGTAAACAGCTAATTCCATTCTCCTACAGAAGACTAAAAATACTTCAGGATTTTCTGAAGTATATTTATCTCCACAGCATCCTACTTACACTAATGCAACACAGTAGAAAACTCAAGAGATATGTGGTTCAAATGCATCCCTGCAGCATGCAAAACGCTAAATTGAATTAATTTAGCAATAATTTATCTACATCTTTTAGGCTTTAAACATGTTTTCCAACAGAAAGAGAGAAACTAAATTGGCAAAGGGATGCTATTTAAATTCATAATTTTACCTTTTTCTCACACATTATATGCTAACAGGTATGAATCATGATGTTTCACTAAATCTGTCTGGTTCCCTTCTTATTGCCTCATTCAAGAAAAAAAGATAAGAAAAAGAAACCACAGGAGTTCGGGGTGGGGGCTGATGGATTCTGAAAATGTAGATAGTGTACATGAAACCCACCAGTATGCACTCAATCTTAAGTAAGAACTGGAATCACTCAATACACTAAAGATTTTGTCTGTAAAGTCTGAACACAGATGAATACAGGAGGACTATCAATCAATTCACTCTCCAAAGACAACAATGTATACACAATAAAATTAGCAATATATTTTGGTCATATCCTAAACAATAAATACAGACACCATGTAATGCTACGGACCAAATTTTTGTTCATACTGAATTAAGGGTGAACTTTGCTTTAAATTCTTGGTCTGATATTCATTGATATTTCACCTAAAAATGCACAGAACTAGAAATTACCAAATTTGGATTTTGTTTTACTAGGTTTATGTAATTACTTCTGACTCTTCATCTTTATATTTTAAAAGCAAAAAAAAAAAAAAAAAAATACACCATCTGAAATTTTATTTTCACAAATCAAGGCTCAGAACAAATTTCTATACAAAACTCCAACCCAGCCTAACTGAAATTTCTCCATATTACCACTGTTTCATCTGTGGCAGCAGCAAAGAACTGTTTGAGAAGCAATGCACAAACAAAATGTTTCCTGCACTTTTGCTCACACAAAGGAAAGCAGATGAGTGAAAGCAAGCGGTTTAACTTATTACTAGAACTCCATATAACTAACAATCTGATAAAGACACAGAGGTACTACTCTTTCCACAGCTACAACCTGTACAGAAAAAAAAAAACAACACAATAGCAAAAAAAGATGACCTGAAAAGTGCACGTAAGTATCTCAAAGGTTCATAAAAAAAACAACATAGGCAACCTCTGTAGATTAGGAGCAAGAAATCAGGTCCACTGCAACAAACCAGCTTTACTTTGCCACTTACCACTGAAGAGTAATAGCCTATAATACCAGCAATGTACACTTTTTGCCACCTTTTTAAAATGTAATTCTATAGCTTGAGTAGTTTAAGTCTTCCATAGCACTAACGTGGAAGTACACAACTTCCCCATCCAAGACAACTTCCCCATCCAAGACAAACCTTAGTTATATGCTAAGGTTTTACTAGCATTCCTAGAGAGCATTACCCTACTACCAGGGCTGTAAACCCTCTCCATCAAGTCTCCTTACATTCCCCATTCCAAGAACTTTTAAAAATACCAGCAACAATTTCTTTGATGTGATCAAACCACATCTGCATTACACCAATAACATGAAGTTTAATGTAAAGCCATTTCAGCTCCTTCTTAAAAAAACAAAAAAACCACACCCAAACAAATCACATCCCTAGCACACAAGAAGAATCTAACAAAGTCCTAAAGATTGATTTGGTACATTTTAGCTTGATTATCCTCTGAAGACAGAGAGATATTGTGACACATAACAAAAGCTCCTTTTTCTGATCATTCTTGGTATTCAGTTAACATCTTCACCAAAAAGTATGCCCTTTATGTTTTACAGTGTTGTGTTTACAAACGCAGCTTTGTTTTACACATAAAAAAAACAAGGCACTCATTCAAGACACTAAAAAAAAATATCATTATCTCATCTTAGACTCATAATACAGAAAAAAAAATCCAAAACCAAACAAAAATCCTTGCCCCTATAACCACTAGCAAATAACCAATTGTACCATTTTCAAAGTTCTTCCAATTCATCAGGTTGAAGTATAAAATAGAACTAGGGACATATAGACTCTCAAATGAATAAAAATACTCCACAAACTGAAGCAGCAGTTATCACTAAACATAGAAGAAAAAACAGAGATTAAAAATAACATTTCCTATCTTCAGATTTATAACTAAGCATTGAACACTTTCTCCCCTTTTCTTACAATGCCTAGTAATAAAAAAGTAATTAAGATGTATATACAGTTTTAAAGCAGTTTTAAGTATTCAGCAACAATCTCTATCAAATTATTTACATGCAGAAGAAAACAATGTCTTCACTTCTGCATTTACTTACTATTCAGATTTAGTGACTTCCTCACAGGAAGACATACAAAACTAACTTTGTTTTGCTATAGTTTTGCTATATACTTCAGAAGAAATGCTAACATTAGACACCGCCATTAAAAAAAAAAAATAACATATTTCATTCAGTAATGTCACTTATTGAAGCTGAATTTTCAAACATGATGTAATACTTATTTTGGAGGCAATTTAAGATAGAAGATTTATTATATCACATAAATTACCTGCAGATCCAGATGTGATCTAAGAAATTTTACAAAGCTTCTAAAAACACTTAGTGCCCCAAAGCCAATCCTTCAAGATTAGAGCACACAAACCAATAACTGTATCCCCGTTGTCAAAAGATGGGGTCTAGTAAACTGAATTAGTTCAATTTTTAAACCAGTAGATCAACACAAACTCATATAACAGTACCTATAGGCTCAACTATGGATAAAGTAGAATTATCTGAGATAAACAGCTGTCATATGAATTTGACAGCAAAATGATTAAGGGGTTAAGTACTCTTCATGTGACAGCTGGAAAGAAGTAGGGGGAAGGGGAATTTTGGCCTATATGTACAAAAGACATGTTTTCAACGTGTAATTCCCTTGCCAAAGACCACNTAATTCCCTTGCCAAAGACCACACTTAAAAGCAAAAAAAAAAAAAAAAACAAAAAACAACCAACCAAAACCAACACACACACAAAAAAAACCCAAAACACCACACCACTAAAAAAACCAAAAAGTCCCCACACAACCAAGTCTTAGCAAAAGCTACGGACATAACAGTTCTAGAGTAATTAAGGGACTGAGTACAAGTTACAGTTGGCATTAAAGGACACAAAGACACAAGAAGCTCATTTATACTTCTCTTCAAAGAACAGGAATTCCTCAGGTAACATGTAATGTCTGCTCAGTCTCTCCTCTGGATTCTTCCACTTCTCCTAAAACTTCAGTCCTTGTGTTTACATTTATATCAACACTGTTCTCTGGATGAATTAAAAAAATACACTAAGAAGCAATTTCAAAGCAAGAGGCAACAAACACCATTGCCTGATTTAAAGCTGAGTTGTCAATTCTCTGACTATAATCTCTTTGTTTGACCATATCTTCCCCTCCTCTTTCTTAAACAGGAATATAGAAGAAGTTAGTTAGCCCTCTTATATACTGTACTTCTCAAGACTGTTCATGGAGTGTCTGTTAATTTATCTTCCCAAAGGCAAGAGAAGGGAAGGAGGACAAGAGAGCAATAGTGAGCCAAAGGCTTCAAACAGGTAAGCTCCAGAGTCAGTTACTAGCACTGTACCACCCTTGTAGGTTTCTAAATACAGTAGGTGATGAGGGATCCAGATGGAAATGTTCAGCACACTTGTGTTCAGTCCATTTGAACAGTAAGCTGTGGGTCTCCACTACAAACAGCTACTGAGGAGAGAAGCTACAAATACCTTTCTGCTCTCAAGCACAAGTCTTCTGCAACTCTTACCAGGCTCTTCAGAAGAGGATAGAATTTAAGACCCCCTCAGACCTAAGATGAAATATCCAGCTACCAGGTCTCCTGGTTCACTTTTAACACTGCTAGAAGACAAACTAAATAGAAATAATAAAAAAAGCCACAGAGCTGCATGACCTTATGTTTATTTTAGCAGGCCACTCTAGATTTCTGACATTTAACACACAATAAGCTTATCATCTTCTAAAAACCAAAATCACACAGGATTATCATGTATTTTGGATGAAATACAGATCACATTTCTGAAATACATGCCTTCCACTTTTTTCCCACCCCTTATTTTAAAAGACTCTGTCATGACACATAGTAAAAACGTGAGTACGTGACGTCTCTCATCAACTCCTTCGTCACTGAGGCATGAGGTATTTCCTGCATCTCAATGGGAGACTGCACCAGAAACACATTTTGAATTATATCAGACAAGAGATTCTTCTTAGGAATCACAGTTCTCATAAAAAGGGAAAAAAAAATCTGGAAGGTTAGGAGCATTTACTTGCATACATTAAAAGATCCATCTTTCTACAATTTTCTCTGAGTCAATAATTTGGCTGTGAGTGTTGAAGAAAGCAGTTCTTAAAACATTGTTCACCCAGGTAACTTACTCAGGTGTTTTTATAAGGTTTTGTTTGTTTGATAAGGAACTGCTGATGCAAAACTAAAAATTAAACAAGTTTACAGGACTGAGAAACAGAAATCAAGGTAGGTTTTGCTAATTTTGGCCAGACTGTTTGGTAACTTAATACATTTGCTAAAGAATTGTCTTTGTGACCAATCTCAATACACACAGTCCTAATTTAGGGACACTTGGGTTAATAGCAGGCTATCAACTTAAATGGTCTTTACATCAAGCCACTAATTAGTGACCTATACCAATCCATTCCTTAAAGTCAGTACATTAAGGGAGAGTGAAAAGGCAGCCTCTTCAGTAGGCATAAAAAGAGACCAAACTGATACAAATGGATACCTAGAGATGCGTTCAAAAGGTTTTTTTGCAGGTAGGTCTACTACAAGGAACGTCTGGGTACACACAGGATTTGTGCCCAAATCTTTCCACACACAAATGTGCACTGATTCTTCAAAGAAATTAAGAAGAATTTCACAAGCAAGAGAAGAATCATATTTTGACAATTTAGCCCTTGAACTGTGCCTCTTGAACTCTTACCAATTTGAGGTTTTAATCCACACTATCTTACCCTAGAATTTTGACTGCTAGCACTGCCACATAGAAGAAAATGATGCTACTGGTACAATAAGACTACTGAAATTTAACATAGCAGACCACATAGTAAAACATTGTTTCTGACATACTCTCCTTTAACATTTAAAGTTCTATGCAAATTAAAAAAAAAAAATTTGGAGTATCACACCTGAGATTAAAAAAAAATTCAGTCACAGGTAAAACTGAAATTGAGATCAAATGTACTGGGAACCATAGGAAAATTGCAGTATTATTGCCTATGCCAGGTTTGTATTGGCATGCATTTTGTGGTTTTGACAGAAAGCAAACCAAAATCTCATAGCAAATCAGAAATACTGCTATTAACCATTGTAGTAACACAGAAAAAAAAATCTAAATAAAATCTATAAAAAAGCCTAACTGAAAAACCTAATAGAACACATCTCTAACCTCTGATTTCTCCTACTACAATTTCTAAGACAGAAATGCCTTGATCTTCACAGGTTGGCTTTGGAAGAGAAAAGAATGGGAAGTTCTACTTTTAAAATGAGATAATTACAACAGGTATGACAAAGAATATTTTGTGGCTTAACTCACTGACTTACATATCAGGTTACTTTTCAAATATGTTTATTTTCCCCAGGAATCTGAACAAGTTATTTGACTTGATCAGCAGCTTACATGACTCACTGTCTCAAGATAGCATGATCTATCAGATTAGTACTTCTGCAGCTGTCATTCATAATTGATCGATCTGCACAAAGCAAGCCTGTCCCAATCCCAAACTTTAGCTATCTTTTACAACACAGTCTTTGCATGTTAATCCACGACAGCATTTTCTTACAAATTATAGGTATCAGTCATATTAGCTATTTCATTTATGCAACCTGATTACACATTTTTACAGTATAATTAAGAGAACCATCAGAATTATACTCTATCAAGTTTGTTACATGAGGATTAATAGCATATGGCCTAAAATTTCCAACACTTCACAAAGCCACACCTGAAAAACAAACAGAACTTAACCATCCTTGAACAGTAACTATTTAGTCCTTGTAAACTGGGTGCTTGGGGGTAGCAAGGAAAATGCATCATGACCACTCCTTCCTTCTACATCACATTTCCCAGAAGTATAGTCTTAAAAGCCACTCAGACAAGCAATTAATTTTGACCTATTTAATGGGGGCCGCTAAGCTGCATCTCAAGGCAGGTAAGTTAAAGGAGAGCAGAGAAGGTGCTCCCACATTTGTTTATTTTAAATGAGACAAAGAAGGCTCTACGATAACAAACAATAAACACATTCTTGTGCCAACTAAGAAAAAGAAAATACTTTCCTTGAGTATATTTTTAAACACAGCAGAAAACCATCTGAATTTAGTGGGAAAGATAGTGAGGCAAGCTTCACTTATATTATACTTTGTCAATTATTTTAACATAGTCTTTCTGTAACACTCAACACTTAGAACACAACTAATACAGAAGTTTGTGACCTCTCACTCCTGCAGAGGAATCTCCCTAGGTCAAGGCTTAGGTCATAACATTACAATAATTAGAGCATATAATCCCACTAGACAGTAAATCTCTACAACTAGAAATGTTTTAAATTAACACCCACGACTATATACCTTTATATCTTTTCCAAGACAATTCAGTTGAGGCTGTAGCTTGTTTGACAGCTGCAGCATAATTCCTCATGATTGCTATCTATGTGATGATACTAGTAAAGAAATTCAAGGAGTTCTGTTTCTCCCAAAAGGCTAAGTATTCCAACAAATACGGCTAGCTGCATTACCTACAACTGATCTAACAGCTAAGCTAAAAATATAAAAGCTTCATTATTCAACAGTGATTTATTCTACTCATTCAGGAAAAGGAACAGAAAAGAAGGACGAGGTGCTGACCTTCTGCTCCTCAAAATAAGTTATAGCTGCCTGAATGTCCTTTAAAACAAGCTTTTGGGAAGCAACTCTCTTGAATAATTGAATTAAAAAAAAAAATCAAACCAACAACCCTACATCGTATATTGATTTGCTAGTTTACTACTGACAATAATTTAAACTCAATGTACCTTCAAAGACTAGGATCAAATCACTTACCTATTTTAAGAGAGAAAAAGGAAAGTTCTTTTTTTTTGAGTATGTTAGACTTACATAATTACCTAAATACTTTCTTTAAATATGGGACATAATCTCAGAAGACTGTACAAAAGTATGCAAATCGTAAGTTTTAAGATGCTTTTTTAAAAAGTGTCACGAAAATGCAGGGAGTGATTTGGACTCTCAAAGAAATATCTCTGACACTGTCAAAGGCAAACAAGCCATGTTACTACACAACTTCAAGCAACTACTTTACTGGAATTGTAAAAAATTGCTTTCATTAACCTTAAGTGAAGACACAAACATCACTCATATTCATAAGAAAAATAAATTCACAGAAAATAAGCATAAATACAAACAAATGTTATCCAAAAGTTACTTTAGTTTCTCTTTTTAAGTAGTAAGAAATACACTCTTTAAAAGAAAAAAGAGTGTATTTCCATTACAGAAAAAACAACCTGCACTTCTTTCCTATTTCAGGCTCAGGTGAAAAAAAAAAGCCATTAGGTGGTCCTCAATGAAAAGTCACTGAAGCCACAAAAAACAGGCAACATGTAAATACAGTTACTTGTTTTCCAGAAGCAGTGGCAAAGGTTCAACAGGAGAGAATTCTATTCCATGAGAGCTACACCATACTAGAAAATTGTATTAGCCTTACATTTTCTTCAAGAACTGCAGTCAGGAGTGTCTCATTATTTGGCATTTTACTTCAGTGTTCTCCCCTTTCATACAGAGTCTAAAAAATACTTCAATTGAACAGATAGATTTGATTTTATCAAAGAAGCCATTCACTTTTAATGCAGTAGACAGAGAACTTGCATGTTGGTATGAGTAGAGATACTTAGCACTTCACTGTACTGGGGCAAGTAGTTTAAGGCACACAGACGAAATCTTTGGTTGAAGTCCATGAAATGTGCTCTTAGGTCAGATCAAAACCATACATCTTTAATCTGAATTATCTTATGTTTTATGAGAATATGTACAAATTCAAGACTATCATACATGAAGACCAAGCTAAAACATCAACAGCTAGTTACATGAACTTTATTTATCTTGGGTGCATCCTACCTGATCCAGTGAACTGGCTGCTTCCTAGTGTAGTTGGTCTGGTTTTCCCACTATTAACAGGTGGGGAAAACATCTGCAAAACAAACAAATGAAAAAAATGCATTTCAACTGTCTTTGAAACTCTACTAAATTGTAATATAAGCTTTTTTTAAAAAAGTTAATAGGAAAAAAATATTTGATTCATTTTTCTGCTGGCAAATTAACAGAATGTAAAAAAAATTTAAAAAAAAAAAAAAAAATCAATAAACTGAAGTACTCCTTGCAATTTATCCATATCACTAAAATCTCTTTTCTACATGAACACAAACAATTTTAGAAACAAAATTTAAAAAGGAAACTGACTACTACTACAGCAATTTAAAACAGTTATGTATCTTAAATTTTGCTACTCAAAATACATTTCTTGATAATCTGTGAGTTTAGTCACTGGATCAAGGCAGCTTTTGAGAGGCAGTAACGTTCTACTATGTTTATAAATAAAGCACCTTTTTGAAATGTGAGTAACTGTACTTGTCTAAGCTCAAACTACAGATCAACAATCTCTGTAACTTATAGGCATTGTATTTTCTTTTCTGTTCGTCTGAAGGGAAAAAAAAAAAAAGAAAAAGAAAAACGTTAAAAAGTACCAGTGCCACATGCCAGCTTAACTGTTAGATTATGCCATCACTGGGTCAGCCTGATTTTAACCAGTTAAACCAATTGACCCAGCTAGTATTACAGTATTAAATCTGGAAGTCTAGACATTACATCAAAGTTCAGGTGTCCAACTTGGCTGAGATGGACCCAGCCGAGCCCCGTATGCTGCCGCCCCTACTCCTCAGCTCGCTTTACCACGCAGAAGCCATGAGAAGCCCTCGGAGGATATCCTACCGCACTGAAGTCCAGCAAGTCGCTCAGCTCCTTGTCAGTCCCTATAGCGGCCATCCTCTGCTGCTGGGAGTTCATCTTCCTCCGCTGCTCCGATTACCTTCTAGGGCACAAGGAGAGAGGCACAGGCAGTATTTCACCACGGGGCTGGGGCCGAACCCCGACACTGGAAACCAGCCCGGAGTGAGGAAGGGCGCCGGATATCTGTACCCCTGGCGCAGGGGAATCCCAGGGGATCCCCGCTTTAGCGGGCGTGTTGACGGAACCGGCAGCGGAAGCAGCTTCCCCAAACTAATCAACTCTCCTCTTAAGTTTCCTCAGGCTCCCCCTCATTCCACTTCTCCCCCACCTCGATGCGCCGCCGCGGGGCCGCCGCCAGGAATGAGGTTCCCCCCGAGGCAAGCGAAAGCAAACAAACAGCCGCGGCCCGGCGAAGTCCGAAGAATTAGCGGGAGATTAAGTGACTCACTGTCTCTGCAACAATGGGGCTGACGAGCGGGGCCGGACGCGCCTCAGCAAAGCCATCTCTGCCCCAACATTGTCGCCCACCAGGCGGTGGCAACTCCCCGCACCCACACCCGCTCGCGGTCCGCGACCGCCGTTCCNGTGTACCAGGGCCGGGTTGCGACCGCCACGATGCTTTATGAGCACTGGGAGCCGGGCGGCGGGGAACGCGCGCCCCGAGCACCGCCCGCGAGAAGTCGCGGTCCCGCCCGAGGCTGGGCGCCACAGCGCGGCAGGGGTTCCGCGGCCCGACCCGACGCCGCCGGAGACTCCAGCAAGCCGCACGCACGCCCCGCCACCCGAGCGGGCGGCCCCAGTAGCCGCTCCACGGGATCACTGGCCGCGTTTCCTCCGCCTCCGCGGCCTCTCCGCCGTCCCCACGGCGGCCCCCGAGCAGCCCTCCTCCCTACTGGCCGCGGCCCCAGTGCCCTTAGCCACCGCCTCTGCCCCTGCTCCCGACCGGCCGCCACTTCCCTCCCCCCACCATTCTCTCCCAACTTCTCCCAGTCCCTCGCCGCTCGCACTTACCTGCTGCCCACCGTACGCTCCGGTGACCGGGGTTGAGCCGGCGGCGGCGGGCGGGCCGCGGGCTGGGTGGGAGGCGACGAGTCGAACGCTCCCCCCCACCCCCCCGCTGGAAGGAACTTGTGGGTTTCCCTCAGGCAGACATTTTTTTGCTAACAGAGCCTTAGCACCACGTTCGCGGCTCCGGCTCCGTATCCCTCCGCGCCGAACGCCGCCACGGCCTTAACCCTTGGCGCTCCGCGCCGCTATCGGCCGCGGGGGGCAGCAGGGGGTGGGCAGGAGACGTCGCCGCGCTCGCAACAGCCCCATGGGCACCCCTTGGAAGCGCTCCGGTACCTGTCTTACCGCCGGGAGCAGCGCAGAGATGCCTCAGCAACGGGGCCTGGCCTGGGCCCGGAGGCTTCCCACACCGCCGCGCAAGAGCCCAGCGGGCGTGTCGGTGGCATCAGAAGTGGGACCCACCGGCTCCGGCCCGCTTAGGGAATACCGCAACGGGCAGCAGGAGAAACGTGCACCGCACTGATCAGACCCACACACACATCACCCAAACCACCAGCACAAACCTCGGCATGTTGCACTGCCAGCAACACATGTGCCACAAAATACCCCAGATACGTTATCACACTCGCCCTGAATCCATGCACCCAAAATATGACGAAATACTATCAACAGATCAGCATACAGTTTTACTTTGTAAAATAGAATTGCATATGAATTACATCAAGCCTTAGACATATAATTAGCGTAATTCCTCTTAAATGCATACAATTAAAGCCATAACAGGTCAAAGCATAAAAAATACGGATGTCAGTGCAAGAACACACATTGAAATTAACTCTGCAGTTGTCTGAAATGGGTGATGCTAAAGGTGGATCTGCCTAAGAGCTTCTGTGCAGGAATTGGAACCAGTGTCTGAAGAACCTGCACCCTCATTTGGGTCCTGCCTTGCTACAGACAAATCACACTTGTGCTCCACTTCCTTCTTTATAACAGCGCTGTCACTCTGCCCTGCTGGGAAGTTTATTTCATGTTTCAAAGCTTCTCCGGATACACCAGCTAACGGCCTAATGGCTTCTCCCAGCGCCAAGGAGTATGATCCGAGTGCAAGCCAATGTTAAGCTGCACACAGGTCTCTCAATCCTGCAGAGCCCCCAGGTGGCACCTACTCGCCACCACCTGGGGCTTGGCCTGCTCTTCTCTGACTTCCTACCCTTTTCTCTAAAAGTCAGAACTGAAAAACAATCCTGCAGCTACTGGTTCTCTCTTTCAGAGCAAGGGAACTTGCAAAACATAAGGATGATCAAAATAGGTACTGGAAATCCTGGAGAACCTAGAACACTCCAAGGTGATAGTAATAATGGAGCGTTCATCCCTCACAGCCTATACTGCCTGGCAATCCCCCGAGTTTGGAAAGCAGCAGTCAGTACAGAGGGCTTGAGTTCGGTGATCTCCCGTCCAACACAACTCTTTTCATACCCAGATCCTGTCTGAGACATCTCCTGGAGGAAGAAGAGGGTGATAACAAACTTAGCACCCCCAGGCGAAGACAAACTGGAGATTCTGCAATCTTAGAACATTCTCCTTCATATGTCGAAGTAAATATACTGTGTTCTGAATGATCATTTGGCCTTGTGATTCTATGAATATTCATATATTTTTCACTTAGAAAAGCAGGAAGCAATTTGTATTAAAATACCAACAAAATGCTTCCATTTCTCTCTACTTCTGAGGGACACAAGTGTATATACATTTCCCCTTTGATAAATAATACTTCATTTTATGGAGGAAAACAGTCAGTGACATTTAATGAAAAATGTCCTTTGATATGTTCTAATTACAACGAAGATCCCCTACTTACAAATTGTGAAAATACTGTTGTGGTACTAGTACTGGGTACCAATTAGAGCAACTGCAATACTGATCAACATTGATTAGAAAACTGGCTAAATGTGAAGGTGAAAGCAATACATGCTAACAATTATTTGTACTGATGTATAACTCTATCAAAATGAAAACTTCATTCCAAGCACAATATTTTTTTAATTTGCCCTGTGACCTAAGGTTAGGATTTGTAGGCTTTTATTTGCAGCTAGCAATGTTGAGTGCAAGATGACATATCTACATAATCCATGACATTGCAGGATTGGAAGATACACAAAATACTATCATATATTCCATGTGGTTCACAATGACACGTCACTTTCTAATGTAGATACTGGCAGTGAACACACCCATTAACTAAAGTCACATCATAGCAGCCACTCTTCTGCATTGCCTCTCCATGGGCTGACTGTCCTCTTTCAAACAACTTCATATCCAGGTCCCTGCAGAAAAATGACCAGAACATGAATACCTCCAGAAATTATGTTGCACAACTTATTAAGTACCCAAGGCTTCAGAAAAGATATGCTTTGGCCCAAAATATGCTGTTTGTCTGAGAGCCAATGGTAATGAGTTGGCCAATTCAGAAATTTCAAAAGAAACTCATGCAGGTAGCTTGACTAAAACTCTTGTGAAAGATCAGTATCACATCTCATATTACAATAAAATTCTAAAATGAGATTTATTTGAGTATCAAGCACTACATAACTGAGATCTGGAATCTTAAACCTGTTCAGTGTTTAACCTCTCCATGTAACACTGATCAGAACTAACATGTACACTTGAAATATCAACGGGCAATATTTTGTCTACTCAACAGTGTCTTTCACCTATTCTCAGAATCTCAAACCCCTTTTTTAAGCTGTCACTTAGTATACTTGCATCTTTGCTACTCCCTGTAAATTCTTCCTGTGCATTGCAAATATAGGCATTAAAAAAAAAAATTGCAGGTCCTTATCGTGTCATAGTCATACATAGAAAATGAAACAGAAAACATGGTCGACATTCAAAAAACTCAACAACATAAAAACTAAAACACTCTCTGCTTGTAGTTAGAGATCTTTATGAAAGAAGATGACTGCCAGACTATGAACATTTTAAAACATTTGCTGAAATAGGTATCCAAAACCTCGTTCAGACAATTACAACAGTTTTTGCATTTGCTACAAAGAAAATATTTCCAGTTTCATCTCTGCTTCAACTTCTAGTTATGCTTCTTTCCTTACATATGTGCCAATGCAGCAAACATACTACACAAATCACAGAAAAATAACTTTCTGCTTTGCTGTGACACAGTAGTAGATTCCTCAGACGTTACATGGAAGCCTGAAATGCTACTATATAGCTTCTGCAACTGTTATGCCCTTTTTTTAGTTTCACTTCTTTGAAATTAAAAAGAGCGGTGGATCAGTTGGAAGCACAAACACACACAAACATAAATACCAATCATTTTGCTAGTGGTTTTGCGAGCAAGGACTCCAGCAATCTGGTCTGGATTCCTGAAGATGCCTTCCCAATTGCATTATCAGCAGTGAATTTTCTATCACAATAAATTAATTTATTAGGCCTGTGGATAAATATCCTTTCCCTAGAGAACTCTTAGGACTATTGTTCTAAGTAGTGCAAGTAATAGGCAGGTAAAGCCATGAACACAAAGTCACCAGCAAACTCCAGACTGACAGAGCATACAACAGACCAGTAAATCTTTGTGGTAACAGCCCTGACAGCTGATCTACCAACATCAATATGGTCAGCTACCAACCAGAGCAATCAGGGAATTGTTAGTTGCCAGATGGCAATAACAACATTCTTCTGCATGCTTCAACATGACCATGAAAATGAAGAATTACATATAGGACATAAAAAAATTAAGAGGCATATAAAAAACAAATCACTTGAGCATAACCCCCTGAAAATAATCACTCTCGTATACTGTTTCCACAGCCTTCATGAATTGCTTTTCACCCACTCCTTAAAGAAAAAATACCTGATATAGCAGACAGCTGTTGTGCATTCAGAGATGTGAGAAAATCTATTCCATATTACTTTTTAATGTATCATGCCTGTGTGAATAAAATCATTAAGCTTGTATGTCTCCTTCTTTATTTATTTATTTATTCTTAAATTTTCCAGCATCACCCGAACCATACGAACTCCTAGAGTGTTCCCTGACAGATCATGTGACCCAGGATAGAGTTTTCACTGGAATGGCTCCTTTAAATGAGCACAGCCAGCAATTTATCCACGGTAAATGCTATTGCTCAGCAAATCCACAACCCTCGAGAGGTCAGCAAACCTTCTTTTCCTGCCTTTTTTCCCCCCCAACAAATTCCCAGCTTTATCTAAAGCACTGAATCCTTTTTACTGCTTCCAGCAGACATCCCAGTATAGACAGCAATGCTCATCTGGAGTCAGCAATAAGAAGAAAACAAATTTGTTCCCTGCAATTAGCATGAACAAAGCAATTCCATTTTCCCACTCTCTTGTCTGAGGAGTCACATGGAATCTGAATCAAGCCAGTAAAACTGAAAATATTTTTACTGTCATGCATGAAACTTTTGGATGAAGCCCTTGGACAGTCACCATGTTCTTCCTACAGCCCAAAACAGGCTTTGGAAAAGTATCCTACGAATGAGCTTACAGCTGTATTCCTAGGACCAAGCCTCACGGTTACGCAGTGCTTACTATTATCAGTACAGCCCATCTTACAGATAACTGAATTTGCTGCCTCATTTGCTGCCTGCTATATTTACCTCGCAGTAATTAAAATTATATAACATACAGATTATGCAACATATCCTGCAAAAGGAAAGATTCAGAGCATGTGCGGGAAGATGTAATGGGGAAACCTCTACCAAACAGCATTACTTATGAGAGAACCAGAGAGAGCATGCAAGTTGTCTGCTGTAAAGGCAAACCCTGTTTCTATGAGAGCATTGATAGCTACACTTCATGTGCTACTGCTGCTGGCAAAATGCTCGCCGACAAATATTTCTGGCTAAGCAGGAAGCGGATAACAGCTTTAGCTCGCAGTAACTGTCCATCTTCACAGGAAGAATTCTTATAAAACGGAAAGCTGACTGGAGGTGAGGCGGGTAGGGCCCCATAGCAGGTTGCCTCTGCCATCACCGCCCACCTGAGCAGGACTGGGTCATGTATACCGCGGCCTCTCCCCGGCCGTGACCACAGCCAGCCCCGCCGTCACTCGGCGTGCTAGCGGGGACGGAGGTGCCGCGAGTGCGGGCGGCGAGGCAAGGGCTGCCGAGAGGCGCGGAACGAACGTTGCGCTCTCGCCCCGCCAGCAGGTCGCTCGGGCTCCGCGAACTCCGCATCATCGCAGCCCAGCAGCAACAAGCATGAACAACGCGGAGCCTCTACGCGGCTCGCCTCGAGCACCGCCCCGGACGCGCTGAGCCTCGCCTCCCCGGGGCCGACCACGGCGGGCAGAGCGGGATGGGGAAACCGAAGTTGGTTGGGCTCGTCTGGCCTCCACCTCCCCCGTGCTCCGCTGTTCCTCAGCAAGGCCAGTGGCCAGACAGCACCCCTCTGCAAAGGGTGGCCCAGTTCCCCGTCCCCGCAACGAAAAGTTGTGGAGGTCTGGACAATACGACAAGGACTATTTATCCTTCCGCCGGACGGCTGTGACGGGAGGGGGAGGGGAGCGGCGGGGGCCCCTCCTAGCCTCAGGCTACCGGGGCGGAGCGGCTGAGCCTCCTCGGGGCCGGTTATGAAAGCAAGGGAGCCAAACCCCGTCCCACTGTGGCTTGGGGTGAGGCGACCGGCTGGCCGGGAGTCGTTGCCTCGTCCTGTTCAGGGCCGCGCCGAAGGGCTCCTGCGAGAAGTGTTTTCGGGCGCGGGGCACAGCCGCCCCGCGTCCGCGCTACTCCACGGAGCTGGCAAGGCGGCAGCAGGCGGGACGGCACGATTTCCCATGTTCCCGGATGACGTCCTGCTGCAGCCACTGGGAGAAGCAAGTGCTGCTCTCTCCCTGGAGCCCTTGGGCTCTCCGCTCGCTGCCGACTGGTAAGACACGAATTCGGTGTCCGCACGGCGCAGCTCCCGGTCTGTGTGCGCCCTGCAAAACTTCCGACCTTCCTGCTGGTGGATCAGGAGATTAATCTCAACATCACCGGTGGCAAAGCAAATAGCTTAAACCCGAAAGTGACTTCACATTTACACAGGGCGTAGTTGGGGTACTTACTGTATTCAAACCAATCTTTCTAAAATTATCTGAAATCAAGTTTAAAAATAAACAAGTAATCACAAATTAATCTGTCTTCGAGAGTGCCTAAAACTATCAGTATGATTTAAAGAATTTGAATGACATATTCCCAAGTAAAGTATTCATCAAATCAAATGCAGATCGACACCCCTGGAGACAAAAATGTCTTCCCAGTGTATCTCAGCTTTTCTGTTGGGAGGTGAGTAACTCCAGGGAGGTGCAGTAGTACGGGAGTGGCAGGCAGCTGGAGGGACAGAAAGACTGCTGCCAAAACCGGTGTCATGTAGAAGTACTTAATTTTAAAAACTCATCTATAAACTCAAATGACACAGGTTACAACAGAAAGTCAGATAACAGATTTTAAAATGTTATTTCAATTGAGAAGAGTAATAGAAAGTTGTCTTTTTCCTATGTGAAGGATACACCCTTCATTGTGAGTGCTTATGATCAACTGTGTCATGCGGGTCAATATGAGCAGTTTTGAAATGTTCCTAATTACTGCTGGAAGCAACTGATGCGGAGTATCTTTCACCAAATGGGAGTCTCACACTGAGAGACACTGGCTAGATACTCAGAATGAAGTTCACGCGCAGAAGACAAAGCGTGAATACCACCAGTTTTAGGCTGGTGTCCCAGGGAATAGGCACAGGAACAGGCTGTCCCAATGTGCCGGAAGATGAGCCGACGAGGGAGACAGCCAGACTGGATGGACAAGGAGCTTCTAAAGGAATTAAGGAAAAAAGAGGGTGTATCACCTTTGGAAAAAAGGGGAGGTATCCCAGGAAGAGTTTAAGGATGTTGCTAGGTCTTGTAGGAAAAAAAATTAGAGGCAAAAGCCCATTTAGAATTTAGACTGGCCACTGCTGTTAAGGAGAATAAAAAATGTTTCTATAAATATATTAATGGCAAAAGAAGGGGCAAGGACAACCTCCACTCCTTATTAGATGCAGGGGGAACTATAATAACAAAAGATGAGGAAA
>WBNM01004132.1:0-11861 GCA_013399055.1 Ramphastos sulfuratus | reverse complement strand
ATCCAGAAGACGGGCGGCACCACTTTCGGGCGGCACCTGGTGCGCAACATCCGCCTGGAGCAGCCCTGCTACTGCCGGGCCGGGCAGAAGAAGTGTGCGTGCCACCGTCCAGGTGGCGACAAGGACACCTGGCTCTTCTCACGCTTCTCCACGGGCTGGAGCTGCGGGCTGCACGCTGACTGGACCGAACTCACTAGCTGCGTGCCCGCCGCTATGGAGCGCCGCGGCTGTACTGGCAACCGCACCCTCAGGTCAGTGCCGGGCGCGGGGGGAAGACGGCGGCTTGCCTTTCGCCCGCCTCCCTGGGAGAGGCGAGGCGGAGGGGAAGCCCACCCGGGGTGGCGGCCCACGCGTGCTCAAATGCCTCCCTGTGGGGCTTGGTTTCCACCTCCTCGAAATACGGTCGCGCCTTTCCCAGCGGGGCGGAAAGCCTTCCTCCTGGTAAGCAGGTCCTGCGCTCCGGCAGTTGGACAAGAATTGGCCGTTGTCATCATCATTAAGAAGCAGACGGGGGGAAAGGGCTTAGTTGTAGTTGTAGTTGGAACTGTTTCCCCACACTATATTCGCTGCCTGTTATGATTCGCCTCAAATTTGTGCTGATTCCACGTCGCACGTGTGCGGCTGTTCTTTTTGTGCAGCTTAACGCGAGAGAAACTTGGTTTTATGCGAGTCTCTCCTATCTATTTACCCTTCCGAAAATTGTTTTTAACAAAGCATTACCCTCTTAAGCACAAAAAGGGGGCCTCTGCAAAACATAATGGATCGCTGCGGCTGTTAAATGGTGTCGAGTTTGAGATATCCAGATGCCCTGAAACTCTCTATCCTCCCCTTGTTCTTGTTGGTAGGTAGGCTAGGTTCTTTGCTACCCGTCGTGTTCTCTCTCTCTCAGTTTGCGAGGTGAAAGTCGGGAGAGGATGTGTGTCGGGCTCTTTGCAGAGAACTCAGTACCAGAAGAAATCCCACCTAATGTTCTCTTGGTGATCTGGTGACAGTGGAAAACTTACAAGTCGTGTGCATGCTGTCTCTCTGCATGTTAACCTCATACTGAGCTTTTGTTGGGTCTCAGTTTTTTAAATGGAAAAAACTGTCAGATGAGTAGGTTCAGGAAGTTTGGGTCTTTGTTCTGATTTATTTACCACTAAATTGGATTTTCAGGCTAATATTACATTCCTTCTTTATTTGTATGATAGCTTTTGAACATGTGGACTGGAGTTAAGATCTGAATTATCTTAAACCTTTGCAGTGTAATGACTACCTTCAACATCTGTAAAATATTTAGAAAAAAACAGAACTTGAAAAAGTTATATAGTTCTAAAGATAACTTACATTCTTTCTTGTTATTATCCATATTATTGTGATGGATCTGCTAACTTCAAAGATCATTAATTGTGTTACTTGTCAATTGAAGCCACATACAGTCTGTGACATAGGTGGACTCCTTTTCACAGGGCCTCTTCATCAAGGCAGCAGAGTCGATTATGGTGGTTGTTGAACAATTTGAAGATTATTTGATGTGAACATCAAAGGCCCTCCTTTACTGAAAAACCTGCCACATTTGGCACGACTCCAATCATGATAATTTTATTTTATTGGTGATGATTGCGGGCTTGGAATATACTTGGAGAGTACCGTTGAGAGAATCCATAAAATTTTGTGAAAAAATGTTTGGCTGAAGATAAAGTATACGTGTTTGTGTGCTACAGGTAGAGAAATGCTGTGAATGTCTTCAAGGACAAATTAATTTGGTGGTAACTGTACAGCCTTAAGGAGCATTCACTAAAGTTGTAAAAGAGAGAAGAAGGATAGCTAATGTTTGTAGAAATGTCTGAAAACCCTGCCACTGAAGTTTTTATTTCCTCTCTCATGAAGAATATTAGTAGGTAAAAGTGAAACCAGAGAAGTAGCTTCAATACTTTTAAATAAAACCACAGTGAAATAAATTTTAACATTTGAGTTGAGTTGCAAAGCAGATCGTAGGAGCTATTTAGTAAATAATTATTAATTACTTCAATTAAAGACATGCAGTGACATTTCACCTTTACATAAATTTTATTGTTTGGTGGGTGAATGATTTGGTTAGTGTGACACTATACTTAATTTTTATGTAAGTGAGGAAAGTGCTCCAAATAACTATTTGTCACATCATTCTAATACTTGTCACTTATTACAATAAGTTCTGTGTTGAGCTTACACCTTTGCATTTTTCCCTTTGTTTGCTCTTTAAATCGTGTAGCTTGATTTCAGAGAGTTGTAAAATGAATCAGATAACCCTGAAGTAGGGATTGTCTCTGCTGTGAAGGTTTTTGCTTCTGGTAAAGCCATAATGAAGCCTAAAATACTTCACGGGAGGACAGTACTATGAGAGGCAGGCATTTAAGTCTCTTCTAATGTTTGAACAGAGAATTGAGAATGAGTAGACTGCATGCCAAAAATAGACAGGAAACTAGCAGAGGAGTCTAACATAAAGCACACTGTCTTTTTTTCAAGTCATCCTTTAAAGCTTCTGCATGTATTTCAATCATTAGACTACTTTGAGTAGCTCTGCTTTTCTACCTTCCAGCTATGGGGTCAGAAAATGAGTCTGAATTGGTTAAGTATCTGATAATACTCTTTGTGGCTAGGAGGGCAACAAGAAGAAACATACTATGAATTTGGTATCAAGGTGAATGATCTCTTGTACCATGTATTTGATGCAAGAGATTGATATGTATTTCAGAGCTAAGTTTTTGTTTCCTTTTCTCCTTATAGCAGTGTGTCAATCTAACAGTTCTTTCAGATTTCTATATATGTAGTCTGTCTTTCATAGAGGCAATAAGGGATTTAGAGAGTAAATCTCCATATTCTGAAAATCTGTTTCTTAGAGGGCTGGTAATAATGTAATGTAAGTAAAAATTAAACAAATGATTCTTGTTTGTTACAAGTAAATGTTTGCTATTTTGAGTAAGGTAGACTTAAGTCATACCTTTTAATACAGATTAGAAGAGTTCACAAATTAATTGGAATTCATGGGGAGAAGGGGCTAGGTGGTAGGGAAAGGAGGCAGTGGAACCCTGTCCTAAGGATTTTAGGTGTGTGAAGCAGGACCTGACCTCAGCATAGGGTTCCTCATCTGTCATGGGCAGTGTGTTTAAAGATATTTCACTTCTGAAATCCAGTTGGCTTTGAAGAGATGTTATCTCAGCTTTTCTCTCTCTAATGGTGTTTTGAAGTTTCAGGGTCTAAGAAAGAACACAGGGTGGAAATTGCTGCTGTACCCCAGCAATCCGAACTTTTTCAAGTCCAAGTGCCAGCTCTGATTTTGATGTCACTGGACCTTTACCTCTGTGTGACTTAGTGATATGAAGAGTCCTGTGCCTTTGTCCCAGCACAGATACTTAAACATGAAAAGTTGTTTCTTGTAAATGTATTGGATGCTATTGTGAACTTATTTTTTAAATTGTTTTGGTTGAGAATCAAAGTTACTCTTTTAAGTGACATTAAAAAAAAAAAAACAAAAACCAACCACCAACAACAAAGAAACACAAAAAGCCAACAACTTTAGACTTTATTTATTCTAACATTTGCATATGTTTTAATATTCAGGATGCCAGATGTTCTGGTGAAATGTTTACAGAACCAAGCTATTAGTTTTTCATGCTAATGTATACCTTTCAGTGTAAAAGTTGCTGTATGAATAGTGAGGATATTGAGAAGGGTATGCAGCTGAATGCAGTTCAGCTCATGCTCAACATTGCAAAGCATCAGTATTATTAGAGCAATGGGAATATATGGATTATATGGATTTTCCCCTGAAATTTTGGTTAGATTCACATGGAAGTTCTTGAATCTGTAGCATAGCTTCCTACACACTCAAGCAGAAGAGTTGCTGCTGTGCATTGTGTCTACAACTTGGGGTATTTCCTCTGCTTTACAAAAACACCTGTTAAAGTAACAGATTGGTGTGGAACCCTTATTTTAAGGAAAGATTTCTTGTGTATTTGCTTTGTCTTCTCTGTAAGTAGTTGAAGTTGATAGTGTTTGTGTTCAGCCTCACCACTGGAACTTGCTTCAGACGTGCCCAGAAGCACAGACTATGCAGCATTAGGTAACATTGCTTGAGGGAAGAAAGGAAAGAGAAATACTGTTAAATGTCTAACCTGGAATGCCAGGAAAGAGTCTATCTCAAATCTGTGTGTGTGTTAGGCAGTCCTTTGGAGAGTCTAAGGCATGCCTGAAACCTGCTGAATTGTCTTCTGGAGGGGCAGTTCTTCCTTTCACTCATGACAAAAAAAGGCTGTAGTAACTAATTGGGATTTGATGCCTAAAACAGACAATAAGTCCACATCTGATGTTACAGAGACGTTGTACAAACTGATGCTGTGCCTGGTAGGTTACCAGGTAAAGCTTAGAATGTAAGTCAGGGCTTGCTTTGCCCTTTGTACTTCATCTATGAGAGATTGAGCTTTGAGGGGACCTTGGAAATCCTAATCAAGGTACATTTTATCCCTTGCTGGTGTGCCTGCAATATATTTAATAATTCTTCATTATTATTTATTAGAAGTTTGATTAAACTAGGAAGATAATCTTCCAAACTACACACGTGAAAGAACACTGTGTTGAAAATGTTGTCTAATTTTCTTGTATAAAGCAGTGGAACCAGTCTAATTCTCTAAACCCCATGAGCTTTATTATGGTGCAGTTTAGTCTTCGAAACTATTGATTTTCATTAATTTGCTTCCATTATACTCTCCATTTCCTCATGTCTGTTTAACTTACTCTGTGCTCTATTATTCTATGTAAATATAAATCAGCAGTAAACCCATAAGCCAGGGAGTTGAGAGAGTTGAATAGAAACTATTAGCAGGAATACTTTCTCTACTCTCAGTCCTTTATTTGACTACTGAGTGTTCTTAAAGCAATAACGGAGCAGTGTTATGCAAAGCACTGAGCTCTTTGCAGCCATGGTAACTAAGATCATCATAAAAATATGAGAGTCTTAATTGAAAATTAGAGTAATGAGGAGGAGAAAATAAAAAGTTGCAAATGCTTAAACTGGAAAAAGCACAGATTTTCTGCCATGCTGTGGTGTATTCTTCTGAAGTTAATGTTAGATTCAGTAAGTTCTCTCTCTTCTTGGTTTTTTTTTTTCTTTAATAAATACAAGGAACAACAATTTCCTTTAATTTATTCCTTTATACTCCTTTAATTCCTAACAATTTAAACAATTTCCTGAGGTCCTGCTATGGACAGTGTGAGGTGTTTTTTTGTTTGTTTGTTTGTTTTTTTCCTCCTTTAACCATCTCCAGTGTTGGATGCTTTGAAAAAACCTTAGTAAGCTTCTCAAGGGTTTCATTGTTCTTACTATGGGAAAGGGATGTTTCCTTCTCCCAGTGTTTAGTGTGAATCTATGCAGCAACTCTATGTTTAGCTGCCTTGAGTGACCAATTCTAAGGCCATTACTAATTCTGTCTTCTGAGAAACTGAGAACAAACAGATCACCTTTTCTGTGCAGTAGACCACTAGGTACTTTGATTATTTGGAAGTTGTTGTTCAACCTTCCTTTTTAAAAAAAAATAACCAAACTAATTCTGTGTTTATTGTGGGCCATTCTTAGTCTTCCTCCTTTCTGGATTTGTGTCAGTTGTTTTCTGGAAATACGATGTTTCATTGAGGGTACAGTATTTAAGTAGTACAAAGTGGAGCAAAGGAGATTACTTTGCTTATTCTAAAAGTTGTGCTTGCAGTTGTACACTTTGGTGGCATTCGTCTGTTTTGCAGTTGCCTGACTGCATGTCTTGGGACTTGTACACTATTGTTTTTCTTAAAGACTACTACATGTATAAAATGACAATGGGAAATACAAGTTTTGTGCTCATCCCCACTGGATTTCATTCATCTTCTGTTGTTTTAATTTGTAAAATTTCTTTACATTTTTATTTTGTCCTTCATAGCTTTTCACCATTGGCATATTTAATAAATGTTTTGTATTCAGCATCCATGTTGCTGGTGCAAATATTGAATAGAATGAAGTCCCTTTGTAATGAACCTTTTATATAACTCTCAGAACCATTCTCTAGGGAGTTCTGCTCCTGACACATTTTTTTCTAGATTGTGGGTTTTTTCCCACCTTATAGTGCTAATTGGAAATCTCTAAAGTAAAAACATTTCCTTCCTAATGTTCCCATTCAAAATCAACTATTGCAGTTTAGAGGGAAATGAGACTGATTTGATCCAACTTGCTTGAGGTAGTAATGCTGTCTGCTAATCTGTAACTTAACCTCACAACTTTTGACAAAAAATAGCAACTCCTCTTAGCTACTTTTTGAGCTGTACTTGTCTCTTGTGAGATGTCTGTCACCTAGCAGACAAATGTTTGATGGGGACAGAACTTTTCCGGGTCTTACCTGCTCTGGAAAACTTCTGAACCAATGGTAAGACTTGGCAAAGCTGCTGCAATAAACCTCAGCAAGTTCCCTACAAAAGTGCCTGGAACTCATATCTACTGTTCATAAAAGAGCACTAATTCAGTGTGGAATTGATTGTTCTTATTGACCCATAACTGTCATTTGCAGGTAACTGTGAAACTTGGTAAGTTTTGAGACAGGGGTGTGTGTTTTATGGAAATGATAATCTGTTGTAGTGGTCTGGAAGAAAACTTAGTGGTTTACTCAAGTAAATTTTTTTCCCTCCTTTCATACCGACCTTGCTGCTTCCTTTTTAATCCAATTTAATGTATTATGTAGGAATGGGATTTTGGCTTCTTTTGGTATTTCATTCTGAAAAACAGGCACTCTAATAAGATTTTCTTTAAAATAAGGGAGTGATTCTCTTCTTTGTGCAGAGGCCAAGCAAAGAAACCCTGAGGGAGAAAAGAGAGTGGAAGTGTCAGTAGCATACCCTGAGGCTGTACAGTGCTGTAAGACATAGCAGCTATTGTAACTCTCTTGGTGATATTAAGATACTTTTTAATTTCTATTAACTAGCTGCCTAATTTAGAGTAATTTCCAGTCCTCTTAGGATATGGCTTAAATTCTTACATAGTTTTGGGTATTTATTAGTTTGAGGTAGAATGGGAAGAATTACTGTGTGAGTGGGAGAAGTTGCTGTGTAATGCCTTTACACTGATAAAGATTAAATCTGTAGACCCATTCAGTGACAAAAATAGGGATAAAATAGTGAGCTACTCTTGACTTCTTTAAAAAAAAAAAAACCTCTTTGTGGAGGGAAAAAAAAATCTGTCAGCTCAGATCTAGTGATCACAGAGAAGCTCAATGGAAAGTGTAGAGAACTGATTGAACTGAATGATTTATCCCTTCAGGTGTTTTGGCAGTTTTCATGTGTTGCCTTCTAAGTCAGCAAGAGTAAAGCATTTCCTCCTAGAATTTGATGTAGCCATGGCAGTGAATCGAGCTAGTAACATAAAGACTCTGCTGCTGTCTCTGCAGAATGAGACCTAATGAAAGCAATGTATTTAGTATTGAATTCAACTTGCTGCCTATTCTCTGGAAGTATTTATAACCCAGACTTCTAGTGTTAAATATTCTGGTTGTCTTAATGTTCCTGCTGCCTTAGAAGGCAACTTGGAGTTCCTTCAAAGTTCTGTTATTGCTGAACAAGGTTTTTAAGTGGTGTGGGAGGCTGATTGTATAAATTAAGGACTAATTTGAACTGCAGTTATGGTGAAATTATTCAGCCTTGAAACTATTACTAATTTAGGGGCAAAAAATAGCAGAACCGTTTGGGAATTTTGTTCCTATGGCATGGATTCTGGAGTGGCAAGATCAATTCTTCAAGTAATTGTGTTTTGTTACATGATCAGTCCTTGAGATCTCTCTCTCTCGCTCTCTATATATATATTACACTTAAAAAAAAAAAAGGTTTAAAAATATGAAGAGGGTTCTTGTAAGGATAGGGCCTTTTATCTTCAAGCTTTGAGGACTTCAGTTCTGTTGCGAAACTTACTGTTAGGTGGCCTCATGTGTACCTCTACTAAAATCTATAGAGTTTGACTCGTAGATTAAAGTCATCTTAGGAAAAAAAAGCAAGGGGGGGTTGGCTTTTAAGTAATGATTTAAACTTAATGTCTTAAACCTCTTCTCTTTAAAAATCAGTAAACTTTTAGAAAATGGTTGATGTAAAATGGATTTCGGACACAGCGTTGCATTAGTACAGCTATATGTCAGTTTTGCATGTGCATTAATGTAGGCTGAGGTGTGTCTCTGAGTGTCTACAACCTGACAAAGATGCCAAACATGCTGACTGAGTAGTAGGGAAACTGAAGAATAGTGTTGGGATGGAGAAACGATGACTAGGCAAAATAATGAAGCACTGATGGAACAAACCATGATATTCATAGTTGACTTGAGTGCACTTCCTAGTTCTGAGAAGTAACTTAACAGTGGTGAGAAGGCTGGCCATGTGGTTCCTAGTGCTGTTTGATACTAGAAGGAAATGGCTGCTGCAGAATGTTAGGGTATGTGGGCAGCCAAGCTCTCTGAGACCAGATATTTTGTGCAAACAAATAAACCTGAAAGAAAGGTGAATGAAATAAGGAGCGTGAAACACTAATTTGTAGCATCATTTTGTTTCGCATTTTCATCTACAGTCTAATAATGCTGATGGAAAGAGCTTGCAGACTCACTGATCTCCATTTGTAAGACTGGACACATTATACTTGTATGTTAAATAACATTTTGGAGTAATGTAGGAAAAAAGATTCTTTTTTTTTTTTTTCCTCCTTTTTTTTTTTTTTCTTCTTTAACCAAGTAGCCTGTTTCTAACTTGTTGGTTGGTTGGCTTTTGTTTAGATAGCAAGCGTGTTTGTATCTGTGTGTATTTTCACAGTCCAAAATAAGTACTTGCAATTTTTTACTTTATTTTCCTGTGTCTGTGCACCCAGACTGTGACTGAGAATGTCAGGGTGGGGTGGAATAGTAACTGATGGTATTTGATTCCCCTTAGAGTAAGAGGGAAAAGAAGAGAACCAACACAGGAATAAACTGTGAGCCCAATGTGAGAGTGAAGTCTGAAAGACAGAAGAGAGCAAGGGAGCAGAAATAAAGCTACAGGCTTACAAGGTGAAGGAAGACTAAAAATTAACAATTTGAAATTTTGGGATTTTTCCTCAAAAAACTCTATTTAGGGTTTAAAGCTTTCCGTATGTTCTTTTATACTTGCTGGAAGAGAAAAATGTGGACATAATGAGAAACATCAAGTACTAGCTAGCTTGAGCTTTTGTCCTACATAGATCTCATTGGTTTCCTATGTCAGATAATAAGAGACCCAAATGTTGAATTAAGCATCTTCATCTCCTGCACTGTAAATCACAGTAACACAGTTGTCATGTAATATTACCATCCTTTAACTCAACCTTAATTTTTAGTGATGGGAGTAGGACCATTATTTTCCAAGAAGCTTCAAATATGAGTGATGAATAACTTCTGTAACTGCAAAAACTTTGTTTTCACATCAGAAAAGCCTTTGTCAGGCTAAAGCTATATCTTTTCTGTTGCTGACTTAACAAGGTTCAGATGAGAAGAGTTGCTTTATGAAATATTTTATGTTCATCTCAGATTTATTATAGAGTCATGTTGGTAGGAATCATAGAATCATAGAATGGTAAGGTTGGAAGGGACCTCAAGGATCATCTAGTTCCAAACCCCTGCCATAGGCAGGGACACCGCCCACTAGTACAGGTAATTGAAGGCCTCGTCCAACCTGGCCTTGAACACCTCCATGGAAGGAGCATCCACAACCTCCCTGGGCAACCTGTTCCAGTGTCTCAGTTCAAAGCCCTGGTCAAAAGTTAGTCTAACTGGAGCAGGTTGCTCTGGGCTTTGCCCAGAAATTTTAACTCCTAGGATGGAAAAACCATGGTGTCTCTGAGCAACCTCTTTCAATGTTTGATGACCTTCATGGGAAGAGAGCTTTTCTTTTCAGCTAAGTGAAACTTGCTATTTTCCAAATTGTGTTAATTTCTTCCTGTCTTGTCTATATGTGCATTTAGAAAGAGTCTGATTATGACTTTTCTATGCACTCCCACAGGAAAATTGGACAGAGTAATAAGGTTTGCCTGGTTACTGCCTTGTCCTCAGGCTGAACAAATATAGCTCACTCAGCCGCTCCTTTTGTGTCATATTCCCAGCTCCTTGGTTATCTTGGCAGTCCTCTGCTAATAGTCCCCATTATACAAAGGCTGTTTTACTGGTGAGTCCAAGATGGGACAATTCAGATGCTGTCTCACCAGTGCTAAATGGGGGAACAAGAGTAAATCGCTTTCCCCCGGTCTGATGGCTAGCTCCTGCTTAACACAGTCTCATTCATGGTTAGCCTGCTTCACTTGCCAAGGGCAAGTGTCCACCAGGAGCCCCAGATGCTTTTCTGCAGAGCATCATCCTACCCATTCAGTGCTCAGCTTGTCTTAACATGTTCTTATTTCACATCAGGTGTAATTTTTTATTTTATTAGCATCATAGAATGATCTAGGCTGGAAGGAACCTTACAGATCATCTAGTTAAAATCCCACTGCTATTGACAGGGACACCTTCCACTACATCAGGTTACTCAAAGCCTCATCCAGCCTGGCCTTTAGCACTTCCAGGGAAGGATCATCCCATCCACAGCTTCTTTGGGTAACCTGTTACAGTGTCTCAACACCCTCAGTAAACCACTTGTCATTTATCTAGCTCTCATCAACAATTCTCTTGCTCCTTGAAGTTGCTCTGAATAGAAACACTGCTCACTGAAGCGTTAGCCTCATTTTGAGCTCTTGTGTGACACCACAAGTAATCAACCACTTGCTGGTGAGCACCACTCACCCCCACTTGCAGTCCAATAGGCAGCTCACTATAGCACCCTACCACCTAGTTCATGTCTCACAAGTGTGCCTCAGATGACCCTGCGGGAGAGCATCATAGAGTACCCTGTTGAGGGCACTGCAAACAACATCCACTGCTCTGGGGATACTTGTTCAGTCACCTTTCCAGGGATGGAGGTGACAATGAGCAGTCTTTAGCTTCTTGCATCCTCTCTCTTGAAGGCAAGTGTGAGGTTTGCTTTTTGTTTATGGACAAAGGGAAGAAAAATTACAGTGGAGAAGATGCTACAGTATGGTTATCTAGATATTTTGACTACTTTCTATTCCTCAATTTAAGAATTCCTTAAGATCAGAAGCCCTAGCTATTAAATAAAGGAAGGATATATGCAGTGTGGTGTTTTTTTTTTTTTTTCCTGTGAGCATTACTTTATTTTGTTAAAAGAAACAACTTACTAGCAGCAATAACTTTTTTAATGTGTTATGATGTGTCCCATGACATCCAGTGTAAAGCTGGCCTCGACCATGTGTTCTAAACATGTTCCTTTGTACTTTACTTTCAAGACTGGAATGGTATGCTTCTCTGATGCCAGGGAGAGTCCCCTTTTTGTTATTAAGCTGGGCTTAGTAGCTAAAATAGAATTTGAATAGCAGTTCAGGAGTTAAGAGGTGGTCACATTTGTTTTGTTAATCACTCCTGTGATTGTAGAGTTTTAGAGTACGTTGTGTCAAGCATTTCTATTCATTTTTTTTTGTTAATCCCACTGTTACAGTTTTCTGTATTTGCATTGTAGACTGTTTTTCAGAGCTCTTTAACTTCCATCTACAGTGATAACTTCCTTTATTACACTGTTTGCAGTTAATTTATAGTATAACACTGTAATTGTTGTGAGTTAACCTGAAGTAAGTACCCAAGGTTAAAATAAAAAAACATATCTGTTTTGCCTTCCGTTTTCTTATTCCAAAGTTGAGTTATTGACTTGAGCTTTCAATATAGGTAAGATTCTTTCAATATAGGTAAGATTCTTTTCTGCAAAGGTCACATCTTTGCATCAGGAATAGTGTGACC
>WBNM01004110.1:4260-14510 GCA_013399055.1 Ramphastos sulfuratus | reverse complement strand
ATTATGTTAATGTGTTATTTGTACGATGGGGTAAAAGCAGTCACCGCAAGGGTGACAGGGTTCTTTTTGGTCTTTTGGTTCTCTGTCCTGCAAGGGTCCTATACTTGCACTGGCCTGGAACAAAGAGCCCTTGCTTCAATCCAAAGTGTGTCGTTGCATTTGTCAGATTCCTGGCAGCAACAAGTGATGGAGAATGTGGGCAACGAGAGAACAAAGCAGCAACGACAGCAGCAACAGCTGGTGCCCTGTGTGAGTTTTGCCCATCCGAGTTTTGCCCATGCAGGTTTGGCTGTGTGAGGACCTTTTGCTGTGGCACATTAAAGGTGCCAATGGGCATAATGAAACGGCAGAGCTGGATTCAGATCAAAACATCTCATTAGGTGAGACTTCTGGGTGCATAAACTGGCCAAATTAGCACAAGCGTTTAAGACACCGAGCAGGAATCTTGGATCACGCCCTCAGTTCGTGCATAAAACTGGCCAGACTATCCACAAAGGCTTAAGACACTGAGCAGGATTCTCAGATCATGCACGAATTTGTGCACGAACTGGTGAATTATCCGAAGGAGCTCAATTACCGAGAGAAAGAGATTCTCGGGACAGCGCAGGGAAGTGCACAACGTGCCTGCAGGACCCGGTCATGAAGCTGCAGCAGAAGGAGGACTATGGCTGAATTATGGGTACCCAGATGTTTCATGAACAAAAATCTACACTAACCTTGTTAATGAAGAAACTAGGAAAAAAGTGGTGTAAAATGCAGAAAACTAACTCTAAGGACATTGCTAATTTGGTGTGAATGGAAGGTGCTCGATCTGCCTTTAAGGGAGAGTACTTGCAGAGAAATGGGAAGCTCACTCTTTGAATCAGCTACTTGAGGTGGTCCAGTTGCCATGTTATGTTTAACTACTTGGAGGCTTGTGTTAGATTCTTTAAAGCAATCAGGAAGGTATGGAGCTACAGAAGAAGCCGCTGATGATGTGTTAGATGTTACAGAAGTGCTGAACAGTCAATTACCACCCCCTGCGGCATCTACAGCTGGAATTCTCTCACCTGCCTAGTGAAATTCCTTTGCTTGCAATGGAGGATGGAGGATTTGGGCAATTGGAAGGAGTGGATCTGCTGGATCGTTTGGCACCGTCAAGAACCCACGCCTGGAACGATCGCGGGCCGAGCTGGGGAANGCCTGGAACGATCGCGGGCCGAGCTGGGGAAGCTGATCCCGCAGCGAGCGCTGCTCCGCGTCAGTAACGAGAGAAACATCTCCTGTCGCAGCGCCATCCGCCTGCATCCCCTCCCACCTGCATCCCCTCCCACCTGCATCCCCTCGTCTCAGATCGCATCATGGAATTCACTGTTAAAGACTCGAAAGTCTTGAAAAATAGGGTGGCTGTTGCCGTGGAGTGGAACCCCTGTTCAGTCTCTAAAAAGATTGATTTGATGTTTTAGTTTCTTTGCAGGGCGTTGGTTTTTTTTTTTTCTCCTTCTCTGCCAAGTACTTCAAGCCGCCCGCCCCGATGCTGTTCTTCCTGGCACACCCCGGCGCGGTTTGGCTGCCCCTCTTCCCCCTTCCCTTTTCTTGCAGTTTTACTTTCTCCAAGAGCTGCCTTTTCTTTTAAAGTGGCAGTGTTGAATTTGTATTCTAGTGGTAAAGGAGGGAAAGTATAGGGGAATGCAAGGGGAAATACATAATACTAGTAATACCAATGGTAATAGGGGATATTAATGGGGGTATGGGAACAATGGGAGTAATAAATAATAAGTCTTAAGTAATTAGAATAAAGTATGTTAAGTAGTTGGTAATTGTAATAGAATATGATAAGTGGTTAATAGTTATAATGGAATATTACAATGGGAATGTTTGGAGTAATTTTAATAGGGTAAGTTGTTTGTAAGGGTAGAGGTTAGCAATTCTCTTTTAGGTTGACTGACTTAAAGGGGGTTTTTTTGTTTGGGTTTTTTTTTTTTTCTGTATCCCATGGCACTTCCAAAGAGCTCTATGTAATGTAACATCTTTTGGGGGTTTTGGATTTTTTTTCCAGAATCAATTTAGTAGTTTAACACAGTCTTTCAGTTTATAGATTTCTAGCATTAGCATAGGTAAGGTCAAGAGTTCAGAATAGGGATATTGTACAAGGTTTTGGGGTTTTTTCTTTATAGCAAGGGTAGTGCCTTAGGACAGGGATCATGTTAAGATTCAAAAGAATGGAACAGTTGTTGTCATAATACACTGGCAAAGCTGAAATGGCAAAGATTACTGGATACAGTTTTCACACACACACTGAGATTCCACTTGCAGCATGCTAGATTAGATACTAGCTTTCTATAGCAGATGCATAAAAAGAGGTGACACTTCTAAAGGATGGCTTGCTACAGGCCACTGCAGCTATTAAAAGGTACCACCACACCTGTGCTGTTGTATGCTGAGTCGGTCTGCAATTGTGAAAGTGCAGGAAGAAATTAAAACAGATACAGACCTGCCTACACAGCACATAATAGAGAGTTGCTTTACAAGAGAAGCATTCCCTGTAATATTATACCTGGTTATGCTAACTTGACACCCTTGGCTTTCAAAAATAAGAGAGAATTCTCCAGACACATCACACAGAGAGATTCAGCCTAGAAAGGGCCAATAGATCTGTTAATGTAGCAAAGGAATGTGTTTGTATGTGTTTGTGTTGCCTACAGGTCTTCGATGGATGCCAGCTTGTGTCCAGCCTGCTTTTGGCAGTGAGCAGAAGTCTTGCTCAGATGGCCATGTAGACACTCCGGCAAGGAATTGAGATGTATCCTGGGATATGGGTGTTGTTAACCTTATTGACATCAAACATGTCTGTGATTGTAACCCATAAACATAAACAAACACGAGGAAGTGTGCATGCATGGGATGATAGTTGCATTATCCTAATACTATGCTGGGAGTTACTTTGCATGAGCTTTAGCCATGCTCAATGACTTGGGTTAGTGCAACAAGCAAATGGCATTTCACAAGCTTTCAGCCATCCTTTTTGGTGAGACAAGCAACCCTGCAAAGCAGAGCTGCCATCGACCTTTGTTATCAGCTTAAGGGCTGGATGCACTCCTTGGTAAAGATGGGAACGGCTTTGTTGTTCCTCTGTACAGTGCCCTGTTTGTTATCTTTTGCGNAAGAGAAGCATTCCCTGTAATATTATACCTGGTTATGCTAACTTGACACCCTTGGCTTTCAAAAATAAGAGAGAATTCTCCAGACACATCACACAGAGAGATTCAGCCTAGAAAGGGCCAATAGATCTGTTAATGTAGCAAAGGAATGTGTTTGTATGTGTTTGTGTTGCCTACAGGTCTTCGATGGATGCCAGCTTGTGTCCAGCCTGCTTTTGGCAGTGAGCAGAAGTCTTGCTCAGATGGCCATGTAGACACTCCGGCAAGGAATTGAGATGTATCCTGGGATATGGGTGTTGTTAACCTTATTGACATCAAACATGTCTGTGATTGTAACCCATAAACATAAACAAACACGAGGAAGTGTGCATGCATGGGATGATAGTTGCATTATCCTAATACTATGCTGGGAGTTACTTTGCATGAGCTTTAGCCATGCTCAATGACTTGGGTTAGTGCAACAAGCAAATGGCATTTCACAAGCTTTCAGCCATCCTTTTTGGTGAGACAAGCAACCCTGCAAAGCAGAGCTGCCATCGACCTTTGTTATCAGCTTAAGGGCTGGATGCACTCCTTGGTAAAGATGGGAACGGCTTTGTTGTTCCTCTGTACAGTGCCCTGTTTGTTATCTTTTGCGAAGGGCCCTGCAATAGATGATAAATGCTGCTTGCATTGTAAAACAAAAAGGGGGAATTGTGAGAACCCAATGTAAGAAAGAAAAAGAATGAGCAGTGTATAAGCATTTGACCTTCATTCACACAGCTTCAGGATGCCTCCCATGGGGCAGGAAAGATAGTAGGACTCCTGGCCCAGGGGGAAAACAGAACATGATGTATGTTAAAGAGTGGGCTGTACTCAGATAGATTATGCTCATGTGTTGTTTGTATGATGGGATAAAAGGAGTCCCCGCAAGGGTGATGGGGGCTTTTTTGATCTTTTGCTCTTCATTGTCTGTCCTGCACAAGTCCTGCACTTGCACTGGCCTGGAATCATAGAATCATAGAATGGTAAGGTTGGAAAGGGTCTCAAAGATCATCCAGTTCCAAGTCCCTGCCACAGGCAGGGACACCTTCCACTAGTACAGGTCACTCAAGGCCCCATCCAACCTGGCCTTGAACACCTCCAGGCAGGGAGCAGCCACAACCTCCCTGGGCAACCTGTGCCAGTGCCTCACCACCCTCACTGTAAAGAACTTCCTCCTAACATCCGCTCTAAATCTCCCCTCTGCCAGTTCAAACCCATTGCCCTTTGTCCTGTCATTACAAGACCTTATAAATAGTCCCTTCCCAGCCTTCCTGTAGGCCCCCTTCAGATACTGGAAGGCTACTCTAAGGTCTCTTGGAAGCCTTCTCTTCTCCAGGCTGCAGAGCCCCAACTCTTGTAGCCTGTCCTCATAGGAGAGCTGCTCCAGCCCTCTGATCGTCTTTGTGGTCCTCCTCTGGACCCGCTCCAACCGTTCCACATCCTTCCTGTGCTGGGGGCTCCAGAACTGTACACAGTACTCCAATAAAGAGCACCTGCTTCAATCCAAAGTGTGTTGTTGCATTTGTCAGATTCCTGGCAGTGACAAGTGGTGGAGAATGCAGGCAACGAGAAAACGAAGCAGCAATGACAGCAGTGACAAGATGAGCTATATTTACAGCAAAGCTAAATTTACAAGCATATACACATAATATATTTACATCTATTTATAGTTATATACCATTTAGAAACAATAGAGAAATCCAATCTTCCCCCTCCTGGACAAAGAAGCCCAGAAGGGGCCCAATGCCACCATCTCTCTCTCTCCCAGACAGAAAACAATCAGCAAGGTTCATCTGTTATTTGTTAGCCAAGGATAGTGGAAGATAGTAGAGAGAGAAGCAAAAAGATCCAGTGCTGAGAAGCAAAGGGAGACAAAAAAAATGTTTGTATTTTGGCTTTTTACCTCTTTTAGCAAACCAATGAATGATACAGAGTTCATCATTATTTCCTTTTTACAACCAGTGATCTAATTTCTCTCATTAGAATATTCCAATAAGCCTTAAACCAGCACATAATACCCAGTACGTCTTAATGTCACCTATGACACCTATGCAAGGAAGTTCACCTTTCTCTTCCTTTCATGGCTCCCCAAAGGCATAACCCTCTTTTCCACTGCATATTCCTCCAAGTGATCTGGGCACAGCCTCTTCCTTGAGAAGCTAACAGCAGGGCAAATCACATAAAAGGCAGCATTTACATGTCATAGAAAGGGAAAAAATTAGGGCCTTTCAAAGACAGAAATCCTATGTGCTGCAATGCACAACTGCTGCTTTGTCAGGTGCCAGAGAGTACATAAATTCACAATGTATGTTGGCAGTACTGCACCCATGCTCCATTGATAGCTCTTTACACAGTAAAGCTGTTATCCATCTGCTTATTCTTCTTACATTATTATGATCAGGTCATGGACCTTGTCTGCCCTCCTTCACAGCAGTGGCATTGTATGACTGGAGAGATCCACTTTTGGATGGACCTAAGTGACTTGGGGAGGGGCAGGGAAGCCACCAGAAAGAATCTCAAAGCAAATGTGTTTCTTGTGTGCATGGCTGATAAGGAAGAGGAAGTCCAGTAACCTGATTTAGTTGATGATTCCCCTGCTTACTGCAGAGGAGGTTGACTAGATGACCTTTGGAAGTCCTTTCCAATCCAGACCATTCTATGATTAGAGATCAGTTCAGGAACTACCACTGTGAAGTCAATGCTGACTGACAATGGATATGATAAAAAAAGACTCAGGCTACCAGCCAGCTCAATCAAAAAGCTAGGAGTAGAGGGACTATATTCTGGAAGGAACATTCCACTACCACTTGGCAGCATCCCCAACAAAGTGGGCAGATATCTCTGGCTGGTAACATCAGCATATATGTGCTCTGTCAGGGTTGATATGATCCCTACAGCCACACAGTTGTGACAATGACAAAGGGATCCTGGAGATAAAAGGTTGTGAGCTCTCTGTTTTCACAACTGTTGGTAACAGAATACCACTTCTGCCATTAAGAATGTATAGGCTGAACATTGACTTTACTTCTTTGTTTCAAGATCCTCTGCACTAGGCAAGAGAAAGTGCTTCTTCCCACTGCCACCAGCACTCTCGTGAAAATGTTGCTGCAGCCAGTATTTTATTTTGCAAACTTCAAGCTAGTACAATTAATTAGAAAGTATGACTTTGACATGCCAGTAAAATTCTTATAGCACACATATTTAACCCCTCTGACCTCTTCCTGGTATCAAATAGTACTTTAGGTACTAGATTCTTGACAGCTAACTAGGGAAAAGAGAGATACATGTGTATCTTGGAAGCCCTGCTGCAGACTTTTGAGTATGTTGACTGTATGTGGAGTGTGGCCAGGAGGTCAAGGGAGCTTCTCCTCCCGCTCTGCTCTGCCCTGGTGAGACCTTACCTGGAACATTGCATCCAGTTCTAGGCTCCCCAATTCAAGAGGGACAGGGATGTACTTGAAAGAGTCCAATGGAGAGCTGCAAAGATGATGAAGAGGCTGCCTGATGAGGAGAGGCTGAGGCACCTGGGGCTTTTTGGTCTGGTGAAAAAAATACTTAGAGGAGACCTAATCGATGTTTATAAGTATCTGAGGGCTGGAGGTCAACAGGGAAGGGACAAACTCTTCTCAGTTGCACCCTGTGATAGGACAAGGGGCAATAGGTATAAGCTGCAGCACAGGAAGTTCCACCTCAGCATGAGGAAGAACTTCTCTACTGTAAGGGTCACAGAGCACTGGAACAGACTCCCCAGAGAGGTTGTGAAGTCTCCTTCTCTGGAGACTTTCAAGGCCTGTCTGGATGAGTTCCTCTGTGACCTGAGCTAGATTGCATGGTCTTGCTCTGGCAGGCAGGTTGGACTTGATGATCTCTTTGGGTCCTTTCCAACCCCTAACATCCTGTGATCCTGTATTTCAGTGCATGATCAAGGAGTCCCTTGCACATCCACCACACACTTTTCCATAATAGTGTCAACAAGACATTACTTTGAAGGGTATAAAGGGTGTTGCTGGCACAAGCAACAGTAGTGAAAAGAGATCAATTATCAATCCAAAATGGTCTCTTTGGTCGAAAGCATGTGCTCTTTCCCTTCACTTTGAAGCAGTTTTACGTTGCTTCCTCTACATGTAAGACTGTAGTCTGCTGTCAATCTAATAACTTCAAATGAAAAACATTCTCCAAATCAAGTATTCCCAGTGAATTCTGGAAATAACAATCTATTATCACCATGCTGTTGTGTTTGCTGTGAGAAAACACAATTTTAAAATTTTCAGCTGCATCTTGCTTTAAAATTTTGTATTCAAGGCCAGCCTCACACTTTGGCCTAAGGAGTGTCGAGTACAGTTATTTTACTTACAGTCACCACTACCAACTTCTGCACTCAAAAACACAGGTGAGGTGACAGAATGTGACAGCTGCAAAGGTACACAGCTGGATGGTCTGAATCTTCTCTCTTAACATTTTGGAGTTTTGGGAAAGCTGTTTGAAGTCTTAGGCTTGTGAATCACAGGGGGGAAACAAACAAATGAGCATAAAAATCAAAATCTTGTAGTTTCTAATCGGAACGTTGCCCTTTCATGATTTTTGAAAAGAAGACAACACTGACTCCAACAAGCAAATTTTTATTTTTATTTAAAAATGCTTTAAATTATGAAACAGTTTTGCTTGTGATTGTATTACCTAGCCACACAAATGGGCAGCATACTATCTACAGTGTTACTAAATTGAAGAAAATACTTCTCTTTGACAGGTATTGAGGACAGATCCACCTGCATCAAGGACGACATAGATTATATTCCAATGGCAGAATAAAACCTTGTTAAAATATGCTGCTCTTTCATATACTTTGCTGCAGCTTTCTTTTTTCTTCAAACTTAGATCAAGGTTTTTTTCTGAAGGATACATAGACTTGTAGAGGTAATGAATTAAACTCTTAGTTACTGTTATTTATATCCAGAAGATTATAAAGGCTTCGCTTACAGCAATATTGCACACTGGAGCTCACATATTCCTGTTCGTAGACACCATAAATTGTCAGAGTCAGAAGCACCACAGCTGCTTAGGCAAGTAAACCTGGCCCTCACAGCACCTCTTTGAAAGTGAACACTAACATGTTGTAGCTTAGGCTCAGCAAAGCTCCAAAACCTCCACCCTTCTTGCAAATGTGTGATTATTTGTATTTAATTTAGAATCACATATGCTGCATGTTTATTTTCTAGTATCGAATGGTTCCAATGCTGCTACAAAATCTAAGGCCCTGTATCAATGGAAACTAAAACTGAAAATATCACAGAATGTCAGGGGCTGGAAGGGACCTTGAAAGCTCATCCAGTCCAGCCCCCCTGCCAGGGCAGCATCTCCTATAGCGGATCACATAGGAACACATCCAGGCAAGTTTGAGTTTTTCCAGAGAGGGAGACTCCACAACTCCCCTGGGCAGCCTGTTCCAGTCTTCTGTCACCCTCAGAGGGAAAAAATTCCTCCTCCTGTTTCCATGGAACTTCCTGTGCCTCAGCTTCCACCCATTGCCCCTTGTCCTGTTGCTGGGCAGAGCCTGGCTCCATCCTCTTGACACTCACCCTTTACATATTTGTAAACACTGAAGAGGTCACAACTCAGGCTCCTCCTCTCCAAGCTAAAGAGCCCCAGCTCCTTCAGTATCTCCTCCTAAGAGAGATGTTCCATTCTCTTAATCATTTTTGTGGCTCTGCACTGGACTCTCAAAATATGGTAACTTCTTATCTTTCATACAGGTAGGGGAAGAAAGAAAAAGGTTTTTATTTCTTACCTTTGTAAAACGTGGAAAAGTAATTGAATGCCAATCACTGGTTATACATAGACCTCCAATCACTGAGCTAACAGCTAAAGTTTCAGACCACTCTCTTCCATCTCACATGAAGAAAAACTGTGGCTAAGGGGAGGCACCAGCTGTTATTTTGACAGTTATGAATATTAGCAGAAAAACCTCAAATATTCATCTTTTATGTATCTTACTTGGGTACAGCATAACAGCCAATGTTGCTTCAGTGGGGAAAAGCAGTTGTAACTACTGCTGCATGAGAACTAAATCTACATAGCACAATCCAGCACTTTGCCAGTGTCTGATCCAACCCAGCAGGAAGACTTGGATAAGAAACAGGCACGTTAAAATGACCAGAGTACTGAGCTGATACAGATAAGCTCCTTTCAGTATTTATGTTTGATTATTCTTGGCTTGCTTTCTTCACATGGTCCAGCATTGCCATACACCAAGACACAACATGCATATGCATGTTTAAGAAGTTTTAAGATTAATAAATTAAGATTAATAGAATTTAAGATTACGTATCACTGAGCATGCTTAAAGCACACTTTTAAACAGGAACTTTGACACTGCCTTTCACATTGTGCTAGCAACCTAACAGAGACACCAGTGTGCAGACAGCTAATTCCCTGTTACTTCTTTCAATTAAAGAGAAGAAAAAATAAAAGGCAGGGAACTCTTGCATGGATAAGGACAGATGGGCTATGTATATAGCCCACAACAAACTCTTGTTGTACACATTGTTGCCACCTCATAAACAGCATCTACTGTCTTCCCTTTGGACACAGCTGTTCAGGGAGCGTATGAACAGCCCTCAGGAAAAGGACCTGGGGGTCTGGGTTGATGAAAAGCTCAATATGAGCCTGCAGTGTGAGTGCAGCTCAGACAGCAACCGAGTCCTGGGCTGCATCAAGAGAAGTGTGGCCAGCAGGGCAAGGGAGGGGATTCTGCCCCTTTACTCTGCTCTCGTCAGACCCCATCTGGAGTCCTGTGTGCAGTTCTGGAGCCCCCAGCACAGGGAGGACATGGAACTGTTGGAGCGGGTCCAGAGGAGGGCCACAAAGATGATCAGAGGGCTGCAGCAGCTCTCCTGTGAGCCTGAAGAGAAGGCTTCCAGGAAACCTTAGAGTAGCCTTCCAGTATCTGAAGGGGGCCTACAGGAAGGCTGGGAAGGGACTATTTACAAGGTCTTGCAATGACAGGACAAGGGGCAATGGGTTTGAACTGGCAGAGGGGAGATTTAGACTGGATGTTAGGAGGAAGTTCTTTCCAGTGAGGGTGGTGAG
>WBNM01004109.1:0-26113 GCA_013399055.1 Ramphastos sulfuratus | reverse complement strand
AAGTCAACTCCGGTCTCCTCCATAATTCACAAGCTGGTGTCAGCTACCTGATCTCAACAGGTCCCAGCGGAGCACATGGGCAAGTTGTGCTTTGTGGGCTGCAGGAAGCCTCTGCACAGATCCCTGCTCTGCAACCAGCAGCTCTCCAGGCTCCTGCTGAGAGATGCAGCACTGCATTGCAAGGCACAACAGCCTCCTCCTCCTCCTCCTCTCCCCCTGTCTTTCACTGGAAATCTGGCCCCTGGATAGTGCCACCGTGCTTCTGCTCACAGCCAAGACCACCTGCTAAGGCAGGAATTCTCTAAATGAAGCACGACTGGCATGTTTAACAGATGTGCCAGGGATAAAGGCACCACATGCTCTGCCTGCTAAAGCAGAGTTTCAAAACACACCAGCCCCAAAGCACAGCCAGTGGGGGTAACACTAAACCAAGCCAAAAGAGCCCCAAAGTGCCAGGATAAGATCCAGCGTCAGCTCTGCTCCTCTAGCACGTGTGCCTCCACAGAGCTCACTCAGTGTCATGTTCAGGGGCCTGCAGAAGGCTGCAATGGGACTGACTGAAAAGGCCTGCAGGGACAGGCCCAGGGGCAATGGATTGAAATGAGAGCAGAGCAAATCGAGATTGGATGTGAGGAATGAGTTCTGCACCAGGAAGGTGCTGGAACAGGTTGCCCAGGGAGGTGGTTGGGGCCCATCCCTGGAGACACTCAAAGTGATGGTAAACAGGGCTCTGGGCAACCTGATCTAGTTGAGGATGTCCCTGCTGAGTGCAGAAGGGGTTGGACTGGATGAGCTTTGGAAGTCCCTTTCAACCCAGATCATTCCAGGATTCCATGTTTGCCAACCAATCCCCTTCCCACCTGCCAATCTCTCAGCCTTCTGCATCTGCCTTCACTGCCTGCCCAGACCCAGACAGAGGAGCTGGTACTCACTGGGAGCATCTCCATTTTCAGCAAGGATGACATAACTACTGTCCCTGTCTCACAAGGGTGACTTTGGGACCTACTTCACACACACTCACACTGCCCTCCTGAACCTTTGTATTACAAATCAACTTTACTGAGCTTCAGGGGAACCCCTTGCCCCTGAGCAAGGGGAAGGAAAAAACAACCACAAATAATCAAACTCTGAGCCCCGGGTGGGGGCAAGAGAGGCCACCCCCGAGCCTCAACACTTTAAAGAAAAGAATTACAAAAACCTTCCCTGAGAAACGAGCAAAGGTTTCAGCTGCAGAAAGGGAGGACGCAGCGAGGCCGCAAGGGCAGGCAGATGTCCAGCGCTGGCCTTTGGGTAGCGCCTGGCACGGCAGAGCTTCTCCACAGACTCTCACCACACACAGCCCTTAGAGCTTAATCACAGCCACCGTGACCCTGGCCATTCCACGGAGGTCACGGCACACTCCACGGAGCCACTCTCTTGACGCTTGAGCAGCAAAACCTCGATCTCCAAGGAGCTGTGTCTGGGCGGGCAGCCGCCGAGGCCCGCGGCTGGCCGGGGCTGCCGCCGCCGCCGGTTCCCAAGCGCCGCAGAGACAGATCAAAGTTTCCATCCCCTGCTCCTCCCACGCTTCCGCAGGCTCAACCGTTTCACTGCGAAGTTGGCTGCGGGGGAATCCTGCCCAAACCCCGCCACGCAGAGCACACCCGCACACGTTCCGCACCCCGCCGGGGTCCCTGGGCAGGCTGCGGGGCAGCGGCTGGGCCCGCCCGGCGCGGCCGTGCCCGCCAGCCCCAGCGGCCGTGCCCAGACTCACTGTTGTACTGGACTCCCTTGGCAAACCTCCTCTGCAGAGCCTGGTTCATGGACTGCAGCCCCGCAGGGATGTTCTTGTCTCTGACTGGAGTCTGGTCCGAGCCCACCAGCTTCTTCAGGGCTGAGAACATCTTTCTGGTCCCAAGCCTGCGCCACCACGTCCGGGAAAAGGGTCGCGGCTCCGGGGTTCAGCGGCAGGGCGGCCCCGCGGGGAGCATAGGGGAGTTCACGGCTCGGGGGGACGCGGGTCGGTCAGGGCCGGAACCGGGCTAGGCCGGCCATGAGGGGCCTCCCGGGCTGGGCAGGGCGGAGGTGCGAGGGCTAGACTCGGTCTGGCCTGCCGCCGCGGGCAGGAGGCTCGGCCGGGGTCCCGTCGCGTGCCGGGGAGGCGGGAGCTAACCGGGCATGGCCCGGGGCCGGCGTGGGGGGAAGGGGCGGCTGGGCCGGCGCACGGTGAAAGGGACGGCAGGGCCAGTGCGGCAGCTCAGCCCCGCCGGGCACCCCCGCTCAGGGTCGGGCGTGGAGAGCGGAGGCGGCACAAGGCTGGCGCCGCCGCCGCCATTTTGCCTCTTCCGCCTCGCCGCCGGAGGACGGTGCGCGCGCGGCGGCGGTACGGCGGCCGGCAGGGACCATTACGGCTCGCAACGCGGTGGAAAGGGACCCGCGGGTGTCCGGGGATGACCCCGGGGAAACCTCGCGACCCGCCTCCCCCGACCTTAACCGGACCTTTCCAAGAGCCCCACGGGCCCCTTCTGGGACCCCCAGGCCCTGCCGAGACTCCGCTGGGATCCTCTGAGAGATGTCATAGCCCCTGCCCCGTGACCCCCATAAGCCCTGTTACCCCCTTTGGGGCCATCCTAGGATCCCTGGGACACCTCCCACCGAAACACTTCCAACCCCGCTCCTTATACCAACCTGTGACCCCCTGTAACCCCTCCTTCCTGTTACAGCTCTCATCAGACCCTATCTGGAGTCCTGTGTGCAGTTCTGGAGCCCTCAGCACAGGAAGGACATGGAAGTGTTGAAGCCAGACCAGAGGAGGCCACCAAGATGCTGAGAGGGCTGCAGCAGCTCTGCTGTGAGGACAGGCTGAGAGAGTTGGGGCTGTGCAGCCTGGAGAGGAGAAGGCTTCCAGGAGACCTTGGAGTGGCCTTGCAGGATCAGAAGGGGGCTCCAGGAAGGCTGGGGAGGGACTATTGACAAGGTCTTGCAATGACAGGACAAGGGGAATGGGTTTGAACTGGCAGAGGGGAGATTGAAAGTGGATGTTAGGAGGAAGTTGTTTGCAGTGAGGGTGGTGAGACACTGGCACAGATCGCCCAGGGAGGTTGCGAACCACAACCTCCACAACCTCCCTGGAGGTGTTCAAGGCCAGGTTGGATGAGTCCTTGAGTGACCTGTACAACTGGGAGGTGTCTGCCTATGGCAGTGAGTTGGAACTGGATGATCTTTGAGGTCTCTTCCAACTTTACCATTCTATGATTCATTTTCCCCCTGTGACTCTCCTAACCCCGTAATTCCACGCTTTACATGCCATGTAACCCCTCCACTCTGTGCTGGTTGTTCCTCACCATGACCTCAATCCCAGCCCCACCGTGATCAGGATGCAGCAGCAATTGTTCATCCTTAGGGAGGAGCAGGCACCTTTTCCCCCACTTCCCACCTCCTCCTGGATGTCCATCACCATCGCCTGGAAAATGAGGAGGTGAACCTCACCCAGCAGGATGCCCTGAGCTTCTCAGTGCCCCCATGGGCCACTCCAGCACTCTGTGGGCAGAGGGCAGTGGACTGAGGAAGAGGCAGAGGCTTGGTGGGGAGCATCCAGGGCAGACACCCCACAGGAAGGCCATTGAGGACCCCACAGCATCCCCCAGCCCCTTCTGGACCTCCCACCCCACTCTCAAAAAAGGACACTGGGCTTGCTGGTGCCATTAGAGAGATTTACTGCTGGAGGCATCTCCTGTGCTGCCAGCTGCCAGCACCCTTCTGCAAGGGCCCTGGTGCCGTGTGCTGGCAGCTGGTCCTCTGCCCACCTCAGTTTGACAGGCGCAGAAACTCCTCGTCCTCTGCAGTGGACAGACAGGTCACAGACCCAAAAAGGTCACAGACCCAGAGAGGCTCACAGACCCATAAAGGTCACAGACTCAGACAGCCTCACAGACCCACACAGGCTCACAGACCCACACAGGCTCACACACCCCTCCCTGCCCTGCGGGTGGGCACCGATGGCTGCTGTTTCCCACCTTGCCGCTACCCTCAGTGTCTGGGTAAGTGGTCTAGATCCTCTCTGCACCCCTGTGCCATTGTGGGGTGTGACTCCATGTCCCACCACCCACCATGGTGGCGTTGATGCCAGGGATAATAAAAGATGGACTCTGCCCTAAGATGCATTACTCTGGCCTCATCTCCCATCTGTAGGGACATGGTAAGTCCCCAACTCCTGCGCCACTGGGGGCAGGCTCCCCCAAGGCTGGCTGCATTGGAAGACCTCTGGCTCGCCCATCTGCAGGAAGATTTCCTCTGGCAATCTGCTGGAAGCCTGCCTTTCCATCCACCCAAGGGCTCAGCAGTGCCCACTTTGTCTCCCAAGGATGTTCAACATGCAAACCCCTTTGCTGGCTGGAGCTGGAGGGGCTGGCACAGGATAGACACTTCTCCGACTCTGGACAGCCTGTGCCCACTTCAGGCAGACGTGGCATGCCCAGCCCAGAGCAGGACAGCAGATGGCACAGGCAGCCCTGTCTGCCCTGGCACAGTGCAGTGCAGGCAGGGTGCGGGCACGACGGGAGGTACCTGCCAGCGGCGGGGCCCCGCAGTACTCCTTGCACTCCTTCTCCGAGTAGAACTGGTTGCCGTTGCCCTTGCAGCCTCCATAGCTGAAGGTGATGCACTTGCCCTGCGCCGCGTCGAAAGCCCAGCGAGTCACCGGCCGCTGGCACGGCCCGGGCACGATGGGCAGCCTGCAGGCAGCTGCGGGGACAGAGGCGGTTCAGGGAGCACACGGACGCTGGGTTCAAAGCCACTCTGCAGTGCCTCCCGGTGTCCCGGCAGAGGCAGCCCCGCGCCCTCGTCCCGAGGCGGCGCCGCTCACCCTCGGTGCGGCAGGCCTGCAGGCACTCCTTCTCCGAGATGAAGTTGTTGCCGTTGCCCAGACAGCCGCCGAAGAGGAAGGGCTCACAGGCCATGGAGGAGGAGTTGTAGAAGAAGCGGTTCAGCATGCCGCTGCACGGCCCCGGGTCCCGGCCCCGCCGGCAGGAGTCTGCGGGCAGCGCCAGGCAGGCTGTGAGCGGCCGCGGGGCAGGGGTGCGCCCGCTCAGCCCCCCGCACGGCCCTACCTTCCTTATTGCCGCCGAACGGGGGCAGGGGTCCCGCCGCGGAGCCTTCCTCGTCCAGCAGGATGCCTCTCCGCGCCCTCTGCATGGGGAAGGAAGCACAGGGCTGCCGTCAAGCCCTGCCCGTGGGACCCGCTGCCCACCGCCTCGCCCCCGCTGCCCCCCGTGGCTATGTCAGTGCCCACTCTGCTGGCCACCGCAGCCCGGGCAGGCTCCAGCTCTCCAGCCGCATCCAGCCATCGGTCTTGGGTCAACAGGCTGCGACGCTTCCACACACCAGAGTCTCCCCGGCCCTGTGCTCATCCTGGATGGAGCCAGGACCGTGTCTTGGCACCCTAAGTGCCCCAGTTCATGCCCTCTGATGGGAAAGTCTCTGCTGTCCCTGACACTGTCATCAGCTCCCAGCTGGGTTGTTTCTGCTGCGGGCAAGTCACATCCCTCTGGAAAATTTACACTCAGCCCTGTGAGAAGGAAGGTGGCAGCAGCTGAAGGAGCAGAGGAGTGCTGAGCTGCCCCCCAGCCCTAGGAAGCAGGGCTGCATTCTGCCTGGGGCACCCACAGACTGTCAAGGGGACACCAGGCTCTGTGTGTGGCAGCTTTTGCCCCATGGAAAGAAATGTCTGAGTAGGAAAGAAGCTTCTGTTTGAAAACGGCCTCTGGTGTCCAGCTGGCTCCCAGGACCTTCACACCACAGCCTAAGCCTGCCCTGCAGGCAAAGCCTGTCAGAGGGTATGAAAAAACATTTCCCAGGGTGGTCAGTGGAGATGCTTCCCAAAGAATGTGTCTGGCCCACACAGCTTGGCCACTGGACATCAGATCTCTTTGCTTTGGAGAGGATATCCCCAGCCTTGATCCATCTCAGGAGGTCCTAGCTGGGCCACTCACCTGGGGGGCAGCTGCAGTCTCCTGAGGAACACATTCACCTGGCCCAAATGGTGGGAGAGAAGATCAGCAGTGTGTCCTGATAAACTTGTCTCACTGTGGGCCTGCACCATGCCCATGCAGGACCCTGGGGAAGGGAATGGCCTCCCAGGTTCACCCCAGCATTCTTCCCCCTCGTGCTGCTTTCCACCTCCCATTCACAGGAGTATCACTCTAAAATCCCCACACTCACCTGCATCATTCTAGCACCCTCAGGACCCCAGGCTGAGCAAGGAGCAACTCAGGTCCTGGGATCACCCAGCCATGGGGAGCAGTCTTGATTGTCCCTGGGTGTCCTGTACTAGCACAGCGTTGTGGGTGTACTGAGCTGACAGCCCAGGCCATGGACACCTGACTGATGTGTGGCTTTATCTCCTACCCACCCCATCCTACCAAAGCCCTCACCCTTCCTTCCTCTGTCCTGATCACCTCTCCAGCCTCACACAGCAAGGAGGAGCAGCCCCAGTGCCCTGGCATGCCAAGGGTCATGCAGTGGAGCAGGCAGATGCTTCACCTCTGTTGGTCAGGATGAAGATGGAGTCTGCAGGGATGCCCATCTCCAGAGCCAGCTGCTGGAAAGACTCAATGAGGTCCTCCCTCAGCTCCGGACTCCTCCCTAGGCAAGAGAATAGGCTGTGATTGGGGCTGGCATGGGAAGGGGTCTGCATGCAGCCCACCAACTCCATTCAGGCAGCTGCAGGCAGGCCCAATACCTCTCCTCAATCTCTCCTCCGTTATTCTTGACCAAGAGCTTGCACAAAGTGGTTCCCATGGTTTTCAGTCATGGAGACAGCATCTCCTGTCACCTCAGGGCCTGCCTTTCTTCCAGCAGGTACTGCCCTCCTCATGCCTGCTTTGGGCATTCACTGTGTGATGTGCCTCCATGGTGAGCCCTGAGACCCAGCCTCTGCAGTGCCAAAGATTAGCTGGTCCAAGGCACCACTTCCAAAGCCATAGTCAGGTCCCTCAAGGTCAAGGGACCCAAGGGACCCTTGGGTGGTGTTTGTGAGCTGCATTGGCCCACTCCAAAGCCTGCTTGCCCGCGAGGGCCATATCCAGACATACCATAGAGCTTCAGGCTGATGCTTGGGCCAAAGCTGCTTTTCTTCCTCATCAGGATGACAGCATACTCTTCGTAGTTGGTGCGGAGCACGTAGCACTGGATAGACACATCCCATTCTGGGTGAGACAGACACAGAGGACATCATCCCTGCCCCTCAGGGACAAAAGGGGCAGCGTAAGACAGCCCAGAGCTGGCTGTTGAAATCAGGCAGCTAATGCATGCAAAGAGCTGACTTTTAGGAACACAACCCTGCCTCCCTCTAGGCTCACCAAAGGGGATTGGAAACTGAATGTTGTGGACAGCTGAGATACCAGCAACACTCCTGAAATGTGGCTGGTGGGAGGCTGCCCCAGCTTGGGACCTTGGGGACAGGAGGGATGTGCTGGAATACCTCATGGCACCATGCCTAGGCAGGGACAGTGCTGGAAACAGCCTCCTTCTCCCAGCTGCACTCCAGACTCTGGCTGGAAATGATGCAAGCTGTGGAATGGCTTCTAAGCCCTGCTCTCCAGAACCCTTTCCCCAACCACCAGCAGTCCCCAGTGCTGGTTCCCATCACCCAGCCAAGCCACAGCTCCCAGGGCTGAGCAGGTCAGCCCAACTCACTGGGGTTGTAGTAGGTGTATTTGCCAGGGGTGCTGGTTTTCTGGTACTCTCCTGAGGTCTGCTTGCAGTCACCTTGCCTGGAGAGAAGCAAAACAATCAGCTGCTTGGAGTGATCACTGTTCTTGCTTACTGCACAAAAATCATTCCTGGGGTACTGAGGCCATGGCATAGGACCCATGAAATCCTCCTGCCCAAGGGGTTGGGTATTGGAGCCCAGTCCAGCCCCTCCTCAGGGCCCTGATGCCAAACAGAGCAAGCAACCACCACACAGAATCAGAATGGTTGGAAGGGACCTCAGAGATCATCTACTCCAAGCTCTTGCCATGGGCAGGGACACCTCTCAACTAGACTTGGTTACCCAAGGCCTCATCCAACCTGACCTTGAACACCCCCAGGGAAGAGGCATCCAACAACCTCCCTGGGCAACTTGTGCCAGAGTCTCACCACCCTGGTACTGCAGAACTTCTTCCTCAGTTCCAGTCTAACCCTGCTCTGCCTCAGCTCCAAACCATTCCCTCTTGGCCTGGCTCTAGACACTCTCAGCAAAAGTCCCTCTGAAGCCTTCCTGCAGGATCCCCTCAGACACTGGCAGCAGCTCTGAAGTCCCCCTGGAGCCTTCTCCTCTGCAGTCTGCACCCCCCCAGCTCCCTCAGCCTGTGCTCACAGCAGAGCTGCTCCAGCATCCTGTCCCACACCCTGGGAGATGAAGCACCCCCGGGCAAGGAGGCTTTGGAGGAGGCTTGAGCAGTGCCCCATACCGCAGCCGGGTGCTGGTGGTGCTGATCTGGTCGTCACTGGGGCCGGGGCCCAGCACCAGTGTGCCCATGCTGAACTTCTCCTTGTAGTTCTTCATCCAGGTGCAGGTTGTGCCGATGGCGATGTCGAACCACTTTCCGTATATCTGCGGGGAGGAGCAAAGGACACCTCTGCCACCAGCCCCCTCCACCGCAGGGGACATCTGCTCTCTGTAGGGCTGAAATAGCCATGGCCCAGAAAGCAACTGGGGGTGATGGTGCAGGGTGCCAGAGCCAGAGCTGCTGCAGGATTTGGGAAGTTGGATCAGCCTTGAACAGGATTTTGCTGGGTCCCCTGAACACCAGGCAGGGCTGGAGCCGTCAGATTGGCATCCTGCTCTGTGTGCCCCAAGGGGGCGAAGATGCAGGCACGCGTGTGGGGCAGGGGCCAGGACTGGCTGTAGAAGATCTGCCAAGCACAAATTTGCACACAGGGGCTGCCTGTAGGCCCTGCCCTCACCACTCAAGGCAGGCAGATCGACAGACATCTCACAGGATCCGTCTGCCCTGGCTGCTTGGGCTCCTGCCTGGATGTTTGCTGGGATGAGGCCAACCCAAAAGCTGGTTCTGGCAGACTGACATCCCCTAGACCGGCACCCAGGGATGGCCATGCTGCCAACACCTCTCCCACACAGCCTGCTCTGGGCATAGTTAATAGCGCCCTGCCTCCTCCCCACCCCTTGTACCCCCAGAGTTAAGGGACTGCAAGTCGCTGTTACCCGCTCAGCCTCAAAGTTCTCCTGCACTTGGATATCCTCATCCTGGTCCCCGATGGGGGTTGCGCTGGCCACAGCAACGAGGAGGAGGGAAAGGAGACCCCAAAACATCATAGCTGATGGCTTCAGAGTGCAGCTGAGCCCCTGCGCACCAGCGAGGTCCTGGACTCTGCGCTGGCCACACTGCGCAGCCTCCCGACCTTCAGACTGTGGCCAGCAGGCAGCCAGCCCTGCTGGGGGCACCTGCTGGGGGGCTGGGGCAGCTGGTGGCCTCGCCAGCCCCAGCAGTGTGGCTTCTGGGCTCACTGCTGCCCTTGGTGGCGATGGGGATTTGCAGAGAGCTGGCGTGGGGCGAGCATCCTCCTGCTGTGCCAGGCTGAGCTCTCACCCTCTCCTGTTCCTACACCACTGCTTGTCCCAGACGTGAGGCCAGGACCCGCCTGTCTCCTTTATTCTACTTTGGGTGCCCTGGCACCCTGCAAAGAGGTGCCGCCAGCCCTGTCAGAGCAGCCTGACCCTTCAGAGAGGAGAGGAAAGGACCTAGGAGTCCCTGGTGCCCACCTCAGACTGCCTACCTAATCCTGAGTGGTGTCCATAGGGAGCAGAACCCATGCTGCCTGCTCCCCTTCTGGACCCCTTCCCCGGGGTTCCCAAACTGTTGACCAATGCCCAGGAGCTGGCTGGGTGTCACCCACCTCACGGACGAGAGTGCCCGGAGGCATGGGCACATGACCCCGCCCCCACTGTTTGCCTTCGCAGGATGAGTGACCCAAACCAAACAGCTCAGGGGCTGGCAAACAGGGCAAAGGGCAGCGGTGCCTCTGCGGCCCGATTCGGGCAGGGCAGGGCAGTGCCAGGCGCCGGACTTTCACCTTTGCGTGGGGCCGAGGGACGCGGGGCTGGCACGGCGGACAGGAGCCTGATCGCCTCGGCACGCAGCGGGCTTGGTGCCACCCCTGGGAGCACTGAGGAGTCTCTGGGCGTGTGGCAGAGACCCCCACAAGGAACCCAGGGCGGTAGCTTGCCCTGCGCTCCTCGTTCTCGGAGGAGCCCAGCAGCAGCTCTGGGTTCCGGCCCCCGATTTGGGCCTCCGGGAAGCCGGAGCTGGCCCTGGGACCCTCTTGCTCCTGCCACCGGCCCCGCTCCTGCCATCGGCCCCGCCAGCGCTAGGTGGCAGCCGGCGACAAGGAATGGCACTGCCGAGCCCGCTCCGGTCACCGGCACCGCTCCTGTCACCGGCCCCGTTCCTGCCACCGGCCCCGCTCCTGCCACCGGCCCCGCTCCTGTCACCGGCTCCGCTCCTGTCACCGGCCCCGCTCCTAACACCTGCCCCGCTCTGCCACAGGCCCGCTCCTGCCACCCGCCCCCTCCTGCCACCGGCCCCGCTCCTGTCACCTGCCCCGTTCCCGTCGCCGGCACTGTTCCTGCCACCTGCCCTGCTCCCTGGCCCCGCTTCTCGGTCCCGTTGCTCCCCAGGCTCTCCGCGCTGCAGCCCTCGGCGGGCTGGGGACCCCTCTCTGTCCCTCACAGAGACCCTTCCTTCGGCGGCAGGGCCTGGGCAGGTCCCTGAGCAGTGAGGGCAGTGGGCATCGGCAGCAAGGACTGGCAGTGATGGGCAGTGGAGACTGGCAGCGATGGGCAGTGGGGACTGGCAGCAATGGACAGTGGGACTGGTAGTGATGGGCAGTGGAGACTGACAGCAATGGGCAGTGGGGACTGGCAGCAATGGGCAGTGGGGACTGGCAGTGATGGGCAGTGGGGACTGGCAGTGATGGGCAGTGGGGACTGGCAGCAATGGACAGTGGGGACTGGCAGTGATGGGCAGTGGGGACTGGCAGCAATGGACAGTGGGGATTGGCAGCAATGGACAGTGGAACTAGCAGTGATGCGCAGTAGGGACTGACAGTGATGGGCAGTGGGGACTGACAGCGATGGGCAGTGGGGACTGGCAGCATCCTGCAGATGGCTTTGGCAGGCAGAGTGGCAGCAGCAGTCCTGCAGGAGTTCAGAAAACGCTTTGGTTTCAGAGCAGTTGGGTGGAAATCAAATGCAGGGAGAAACCACCAGAAAATTCCTGCAGACCAAACTCCCCTGGCCCCACTGGCACCAAGAGGCCCAAGCTCCCAGCAGCTCCTGCAGGGTCAGGCAGTGCTGTGGGGCACAGTGGGGCTGGCATGGTGGGACTGGCACAGGGGGCCTGTCACTCATGGCAGAACCTGAGGGAATACCAGGCAGAGTGAGCTGTCCCCCAAGGACTCACCGCCTGACCTTGTGGCTGGTGGCACATCAGGCAGACCCCTGCAGAGGTGAGGGCCACCAGGACTTGCTGCCCACAGCAGATGTTCTCTGCCCAGGCCTGACAGCTCTCTTTGGCTCCCCACCAGCCGTGCCATGGCTTGGAGCAGTCAGTCCTGCCCGGTTCTTTTGGCGTCCCTGCATGAAGCTGTTGGTCACAAGCTCGTCCAGACCTTGCCCGAGCCTGCGGCTGCTGCCTGGCTCCTTTGGCCCGGGGGCAGCAAGCTCCATGTGTTCAAACCCTGCAATCCAAAGAAGTTTCCTATTTCCTCTGTCCTGACCCCGTGCCCTGCTGCCTCTCCTCATCCCAGGGACCACTGCTGTACTGCACTTTTAATTTCATCGTGGCCACTGCCTTCACAACTTTGCCAGCCTCGGTTGTATCCTCCCATTCCAGACAGGAGTCTCTCAATCTTCCCAGGCCCCCCTCACACCACAGCAGCTTCATCTCAGCTGTTACAGAGCATCTCTGGAGAAAGTCAGCTCCTCTGGCTCCTTCTCCAGCTGGGAAAAGCAGAGCTCAAGCAGGCAGCAGCGAAGCTGAGGGCTCAGCAGGGCTTCCCAGCTGCCACAGAACACTTCCAGTCTCATTCTCAACACCCTTCTTGATCATACCACATTTATATGACACTTTTGGGTGCTGCTGCCCACTAGCAGTTCTCTGAAATCCCTGGGGCAGTGAGGACTCCCAGCTCTCCTGAGGTTAACTACCTGTCCTGAGCTCCATGTCATGATTCAGAGATTTACAGAATGGTTTAGGTTGGGACCCTGAAGATCATCCAGTTCCAACCCCCTGCCACTGGCAGAGACACCTCCCACCAGCCCAGGTTGCTTCAACACCTCCAGGCAGGGGCAGACACAACCTCCCTGGGCAACCTGTGCCAGTCTCTCCCCACCCTCACTCTCAACAATTTCTTCCTCATCTCCACTCTCACTCTCCCCTCTCCCAGCTCAAAGCCATTGTCCCTCAGCCTGGCACTCCCAGCCCTTGTCCAAAGTCCCTCCCCAGCTCTCCTGCAGCCCCTTCAGGCACTGGAAGCTGTTCTGAGGTCTCCCTGCAGCCTTCTCTTCTCCAGGCTGCACAGCCCCAACTCTGCCAGCCTGTCCCCACAGGGAAGCTTCTCCAGCCTCTGAGCATCTTGGTGGCCTCCTCTGGCCCCTCTCCAGCAGCTCCAGGTCCTCCTTGTGCTGGTTCCCCAGAGCTGGAGGCAGTGCTGCAGGTGAGGTCTGAGCAGAGCAGAGCAGAGGGGCAGAATCCCCTCCCTGTGCTGCTGCTCTCCCTGCTCTGGCTGCAGCCAGCACACAGCTGCCTCTGGGCTACCACTGCCCAGTGCTGGCTGCTGGGCACTTTGGCACCAACTGACACCCCCAAGGCCTTCTCCAGGCTGCTCTCATCCACTCCTCACCCAGCCTGGGTTTGTGCTTGTCAGTGCTCTGCTCTGATTGCTTCTCCCTTGAAGCATCACCTTCATTTCTCTACACCAAAGCTCCCCTGCTAAGTCTTTGCTCCTTGGTTTTGTGAAGTCCTTCTGCAACTTTATGCCAAAAACCCAGCCTTTGGCCATCAGAAGAGCTCAGTCATCTCAGCTCTCAAAGAGAAATCTTGAAGGTTTCCCTGTTCACTCCCTTCTCCCGGGGATGGATGAAGATGTCCAATACAAAACTGGTCTCTGAGGAACCCCCCTGCTGCCTGTTCTCCATCCTGAAGAGCCCTACATGCTACTCCTGGTCCTTCAACCACCTTTCAGGCCATGGAAGAGTTTTCCTTTGTTCCCACAGCAATTTTTTTCCTTGGAGAATCTTTGGCATGGTGCCCCAGCAAAAGCTTGCTGACAGTCCAGACAGGTGATGTTCTCTGCATCCTCTGTATTCCAGGCAGGGTCCCTGCCAGCAGTAGCTGCAGCAGCCCTGCCAGCTTCTCCCCAGCTCTGCATTCAGCCCCATGCCCTGGACAGGCTTTGCCATCTCACTGCTGCTTCAGCAACAAGAATCTCAAGTTCTCAGCTCCCTGCACCCACTTCCACAGCTGAAAGTTTCACTGCCCAGCAGTCTGCTGCTGTTAGGGGAGATGCCCCCCATGGCCATCACCTCTCTGCTTTCACATGGGACAAGCAAAAGCACAAGCAAAGAGCCTCTGTCCTGGGACCTGCTGGTGGCCACCCAGTCCCAGCAGGCTGGGGCTTCCTCTAGCTTCACTTCAGATTGCTTTGGCTCCTCCAAGCAACCTGCTGCAGCATATGTGCCAGGCCTGGGGGGCTCCCCACCACTGCTGCCAGCAGGGGAGAGCTCATTCGTCAGGCCTCACAAGAGTCTTACAATTGTTTGGGTTGGAAGCCACCTTCAGTGGTGAAGCCCAATTGTTAGCTCAGCACTGCCAGGTCACCACCAAACCCTGTCCCTCAGCACCACATCTCCACGGTGCTGAAACCCCTCCAGGAATGAGGACTCCACCACTGTCCCAGGCAGCCTGTGCCAGTGTTTGAGAACCCTTTCAGTGAAGAAAATTTTGCCTAAAATCCAACCTAAATCTCCCCTGAAACAACTTGAGGCCATTTCCTCTTGTTCCATTACTTGTTCCTGGGAGCAGAGCCCAACCCCAACCTGGCTCCAGCCTCCTCTCAGGGAGCTGCAGAGAGCAATGAGCTCTGCCCTCAGCCTCCTCTTCTCCACACTGCACACCCCCAGTTCCCTCAGCTGCTCCTCCCCAGCCCTGTTCTCCAAACCCTTCCCCAGCTTTATTGCTCTTCTCTGGACCTCTTCCAGCCCCTCAGTGTCCTCCTCAGAGTGAGGGCCCAAACCCAGGCAGGATTCTAGGTCTGCTCTCACTGGTGCTGAGTACAGGAGGATGATGCCAGCTGTANACAGCCTCTCTGGGCAGCCTGCTTCAGGCTCCAGCAGCCTCACAGGGACAAAGTTTCCCCTCCTGTTCCCCTGGCACCTCCTCTGCTTCAGCTTGCCCCCAGTGCCCCTTGTGCTGCCCTTGGCCACCCCTGGGCAGAGCCTGGCTGCATCCTGCCCACACTGCCCTGCACATCTTTAGCACAGCACTGAGGGCAGCCCTCAGGCTCCTCTGCTGCCAGCCCCAGCTCCCTCAGCCTGGCCTCACAGGAGATGTTCACTGCCTGCAGCAGTGCTCTGAGCTTGCAGGTTCTCCAGTCTCAGCAATTCCAGGTGATCTCTGCTCTCCTTGCATGCAGTCTGAGCTGGACATTTGTGTTACTGGAGCATGGGATTGTCACCAGCAAAGACTTCTTCACACACTTTCCCACTGCTCTTAGCAGTAGTGTGAAAGTGTTTGCAGCTCTGGGCCAGCCATCTGGCAGTGGCAGGGCTCAGCACCCATCACTTCTGCTTCGTGTCCTTCTCCAAATGCTGTGAACATCCAGGGCTGGATTTGTCCCTCAGACACCTTTATGACCCCAGCTGTGATTCTGGTCCTGCCTGAGCCTGTCCAGGCTCTGGCATTTCATCAGAGCTGGCTGAGTTGCTGCAGCTATGGCTGAGCCTGCAGGTACAAGGGCTGGGTTTCAGGGGGTGGCATCTCCCAGAATCCCTCCCTCCAGGAACACCAAGAGATGTCTGTGCTCTGCAGCAGACTTTCTGCCTCTCCTCCTCCTTCTTCACCTCCCCCTCCACCCTACCCGCTGGGTGCTCCTTCATTTGGGGGCTTTGCTCTGTCTCTGAGTTGTTTGAATTCCCTCATCACAGTTGTGGCAGAGGAGTCTCTGGGCCACATACTGAGGGTGACCAGCCCCCAGCACTTGTCAGGAGTTGTTGAAAGCTTGGGCCATGCTCAGCAGGCCCTTGCTTCAGCAGGCCCCTCNCCAACCCCAACCTGGCTCCAGCCTCCTCTCAGGGAGCTGCAGAGAGCAATGAGCTCTGCCCTCAGCCTCCTCTTCTCCACACTGCACACCCCCAGTTCCCTCAGCTGCTCCTCCCCAGCCCTGTTCTCCAAACCCTTCCCCAGCTTTATTGCTCTTCTCTGGACCTCTTCCAGCCCCTCAGTGTCCTCCTCAGAGTGAGGGCCCAAACCCAGGCAGGATTCTAGGTCTGCTCTCACTGGTGCTGAGTACAGGAGGATGATGCCAGCTGTAGCCCTGCTGACCACACCACTGCTGATCCAGGCAGGGATGCTGGTGGCCTTCTTGGCTGTCACCCAGCACCCCCAGGTCCTTTTGCACTGGGCAGTTTTCAGCCACTCTGCCCCAAGCCTGGAGCATTTATGGGGCTGTTGTGACCTGAGTGCCAGGCCTGGCACTGGGCTTTCTTGAACCCCATCCCATCAGCCTCAGCATCATCCTGAGGGTCCCATTAGACTCTGGTCAGCCCTGACTGGCTTTCTGTCTTCCATGGCTGAAGTGTGTGTTCTTCCAGCAGCAGAGCCTTAGGGTGCTCTGTTTATCCATTTTCAGCTTTCCAGTCTCCCATTCCTAGCAGCGCTGCCATCATTGGTGGACTTGTCTGATCTCTCCAGGCCAAGCTTTCTGTTCCTGAGGCATTGCTGTTTGCCATGGAGCCTCCTGTCAACTCTTCCTTCACACCAGGAAGGGGCTTGTTGCACCATCAGGCTTCTCACATCCTACTTAACACCCTTCAGGTTATGTTTAGGATCTTGGGGGTTGGGATATTTGTTGATATTAGGACCCATTTCTACACACTTCCTTCTCCCACAGTTATGGGATACATCTCCCTGTCCCACTGCACTGCTAAACTTGGTGGGGCTGTGATTTTAGCATGGGGCAGTTCCCCCTGTACCTCTTCAACTCACTTCCAAACACTCAAGATCCAGCCCAGAGCTGTGAGTTGTAGACCTCATCCCTCCAAAAGGTTTCATTTACTCTACCCAAGAACTGTATCTTCACATCTCATCTTGACAGAGCTGCTCTGAACGTGGGGGCAGTGATCTCACACCTGCACAGAACCAGAGAGCCACAGAATGTCAGGGGCTGGAAGGGACCTCCAGAGAGCATCCAGCCCAACCCCTGCCAGAGCAGGGCACCCAGGGCAGGGCACCCAGAACACATCCAGGCAGGTTCTGAAGCTCTCCAGAGCAGGAGACTCCACAGCCTCTCTGGGCAGCCTGCTTCAGGCTCCAGCAGCCTCACAGGGACAAAGTTTCCCCTCCTGTTCCCCTGGCACCTCCTCTGCTTCAGCTTGCCCCCAGTGCCCCTTGTGCTGCCCTTGGCCACCCCTGGGCAGAGCCTGGCTGCATCCTGCCCACACTGCCCTGCACATCTTTAGCACAGCACTGAGGGCAGCCCTCAGGCTCCTCTGCTGCCAGCCCCAGCTCCCTCAGCCTGGCCTCACAGGAGATGTTCACTGCCTGCAGCAGTGCTCTGAGCTTGCAGGTTCTCCAGTCTCAGCAATTCCAGGTGATCTCTGCTCTCCTTGCATGCAGTCTGAGCTGGACATTTGTGTTACTGGAGCATGGGATTGTCACCAGCAAAGACTTCTTCACACACTTTCCCACTGCTCTTAGCAGTAGTGTGAAAGTGTTTGCAGCTCTGGGCCAGCCATCTGGCAGTGGCAGGGCTCAGCACCCATCACTTCTGCTTCGTGTCCTTCTCCAAATGCTGTGAACATCCAGGGCTGGATTTGTCCCTCAGACACCTTTATGACCCCAGCTGTGATTCTGGTCCTGCCTGAGCCTGTCCAGGCTCTGGCATTTCATCAGAGCTGGCTGAGTTGCTGCAGCTATGGCTGAGCCTGCAGGTACAAGGGCTGGGTTTCAGGGGGTGGCATCTCCCAGAATCCCTCCCTCCAGGAACACCAAGAGATGTCTGTGCTCTGCAGCAGACTTTCTGCCTCTCCTCCTCCTTCTTCACCTCCCCCTCCACCCTACCCGCTGGGTGCTCCTTCAATTGGGGGCTTTGCTCTGTCTCTGAGTTGTTTGAATTCCCTCATCACAGTTGTGGCAGAGGAGTCTCTGGGCCACATACTGAGGGTGACCAGCCCCCAGCACTTGTCAGGAGTTGTTGAAAGCTTGGGCCATGCTCAGCAGGCCCTTGCTTCAGCAGGCCCCTCTGCCTTGCTTCAGACTCTGCCTGCATCTCCTTCCACTGGAGCCCTGAGTCAGCCAAGAGGGTGGGCAGGGATGGTGGTACAGAATGGGTGAGAGGAGGACTTGCAAGGACCGTTTGGAAGCTCAGAGGATGCTGCCTTGCATCCTGTGGATCACAGAGTGCTTGGGAGCACACCATGGGCTGTCAGCGAGCTGCAGGGTGAGAGCAGGCAGGGCCAGCATGGACAGCACATCCCTGATGCTCTTGTGAGACATGCTGAGTGCTTGGCAAAGGGCAGAGCAGCCTGGGCTGCAGCATGGCCAGAGATGGAGAGAAGGGATTCTACCCCTCTGCTCTGCTCTGCAGAAACCTCACCGGAGTGCTGCATCCAGCTCTGGGGCCCCCAGCCCAAGAAGGACATGGACCTGATGGAGAGTGTCCAGAGGAGGCCACCAAGATGATCAGAGAGCTGGAGAACCTCTGCTGCAAAGACAGCCTGGGATTGTTCAGCCTGGGGAAGAGAAGGCTCTGGGGAGACTTTAGAGTGGCCTTGCAGTACCTGAAGAGGACCTACAAGACAGCTGAGGAGGGGCTGTTTGGAAGGGCATCAGCACAAGGGGCAGTGGTTTGAAACTGGAGAAGGGTGGAGTTGGATTGACATTGGGAAGAAACCTTTTGCTGTGAGAGTAGTGGGACACTGGAACAGCTTCTAGTGGTGGAGGCCCCATCCCTGGAGACATTCAAGCTCAGGCTTGATGTGGCTCTGAGAAACCTGCTGACTGCAGGGGGGTTGGACTGGATGATCTCTAGAGGTGCCTTCCAGACCTGTGCATCGACTCTGTGATTCTATGGCACTGGGACAAAGGCTGGGCTGGAGAGGGAACTTCAGCCCCAATACAGAGGCTGTGGCAGGCACAAACCTCCCTAGGCTCAAGGAAGGCCTTGGGGAAGATAAGCAGAGATGTCCCTGATGGAGACAGGCAGGGATTGGCTCCATCTGTGACCTAGGCACTTGTGTCCTGCTCCCAGTGTCCCCTGGCACCCAGTACCCATCAGAGCTGGGTGGCAGCTGTGGGCCTGACAGTGCAGACCTGCTGGGCTGCTGGTAGGTGGCAGACAACCCATGGCAGCCTGTGTCTCAGGGGTGGTTATCAGCTACAGCTGGGTACATGGGACAGCACGAGCAAGAGATCTGCTGAGAGCTGGTTCCCAGCACCCCGAGGCTGCCCATGTGCCCTCCAGGACATCCCTGGGGCTGGCTGCACCCGAGGCACAGAAACTNGACCCCCAGGGCCTGTTCCTCAGGGCTGCTCTCAGCCATTCCCCACCCAGCCTGGAGTTGTGCTTGGGATTGTGCCTACCCAGGTGCAGGACCTTACACTTGGCCTTGTTGAATGTCATGAGGTTGGCTTGGGCACACCTCTCCAGCCTGTCCAGGGATGCCATCTCTCTGGATGGCATCCCTGCTCTCTAGCAAGTTGACTGTGCCACACAGTTTGGTGTCATCTGCGAACTTGCTACTTGCTACTTTGGATGGAGTCATCCCCCTGCACGGGGTGGCACTCGAAGCAGGCTCTCAAAGGTGGAGGTGGCATGGCTGTGTGTCCTCCTGGGAGCTGTGCTGGCATCCTTGGGTGTGCCACTGGGTGCCCCTGTGTGGCTGTGTGTGCCTCGAGCTGCCCAGCCGCGGTGCCCCCAGCCAGCAGCCTCAGCCCAGGCACCTCCACACCCGGAGCCATGGGGACTCCTCTCCCTCTGCCCACAGCTGCCTGCCCACACAAGTTCTCCCTCCGCCCGGCTACTGTACTTGGGGACCCTTCCCACGCACGCCCGAGGGTCGGTGGCCCCGTCCCGGCCAGGTCCCTTTGCCCAGCCCTGCAGATGGCTTCGTGGCCGCTCCGGGTCGCAGCCCCTAGGCTCCCTTGCGGCTGCTTTTTGTGTCCCCTCGGGCTGCTCCTGGGCCCTGCCCCTTCCCTGCTGCCCCTCCGCCGCCCGCGCCCCCCGGCGCAGCCCCCACCGGAGCCAGCCACACACACAAGTGAACTTTTCTGCGTTTTCCAGCAATTAAAAAGAATAAAGCAACAGTTGTCTCCAGGCAGGGCATGGATCCTGGTGACCCTGATTTTCTGTGTGGCTGGGCAGGGTGAATGGGGCTATTGAGACCCCGATGACTGGCATCTCCACTCCAGGATTGTCTCCCCTTCCAAGTCCCCCTCCCCGAGCTCTCCTCCTCCCTACCCTCCTCCTCGCTTTTAATTTCCTTCCTGCAGAGAGCTGCTCATCCCCTTCCCATTGGCCAAAGGCCTGAAAGGGAATGGAGGAGACAAGGGAAGGATTAAAGACGCTCTGCTTAGGAGCAGGCAGCCTGAATACAAGATGCACCGGCTGGGAAAGAATGGGGGCTTAGTGGGGCACCAGATCAGACCCGCCTCCGCCGCATTCAGCCCGGCCTGCATTCCTGCATTGCTAAGCAGGGACCTTTCTCCCTGGCTGGCCCATCAGAGGGACTCCCCAGACCCCTGTCCCACCTGCTGCTGCAGGTAGAGCAGCCCAGGACGTGGCCATGCGGAAGGACTGCAGCGCTGCAGTGCTTGCCGCTCCCTCGGGGCCAGCCCAGCCTGGGGACTGTGCCTGCAGCTAGGACCACGAGGATGAGGAGGCAGCTGAGGCATCCCTCGGACCAGCCTAGGAGGGATGAGGACTTTCCAGGAAGTTCCCTAGGGCCTTATCTTGCAGAGTTGGATACCAGGCAGGCACCACTGCTTGGAGCACAGAGGAAGGCTGGAGAAGTGCTGGGACAGTGCCAGCCACAGCCTGGGTGTCAGAGTTGGTGGTGGGTGCACCACTAGCTTGTCAACCATGTCCTCTCATAGGAGATCCCCAAAAAATCCATGGTCTTCATTGCCAGGACCTCCTGCAGCTTGGGGTGCAGGTGGGGCACAGTGGCTTGCACTCAGTCCTCCCACTGAACCCATTTCCCCCACGCCACCAGCACGTGTGTGGCAAAGGGCTTGTCACACTCTGGTCTTTGGGCTGCTCCAAGGACAGATCTAAGGCAGGGTGGGGTTTGTTGCTGTGATTGGTCCTTGGAAAGGGCTGGATCAAGATGGTAGAGCACAGGCTTGAGGTTATGCTGGGAATGAGGGTCCCCAGAAGGCCACCTGGCACTGTCCCAACCCAAGCAGAAACATGCAGGATGCCACTCAGGAGCAGGACTGTGGTGTTGGCAGCATCCTGACCTTTCCATGCTTCTTGCACCTTCCCCACCAGGTCAGCCCTCCACATCTTGTCCCAGTGAGGAGCAGGTGGAGCTGAGTCAGCTGGTCAGGGTGGTGCAGATCAGTGCCTGCTGTCTCTACCCAAGGACACCTCCCTTGCCAAGGCAAGGCCAGCCCAGAGCTGGAGCAGCATGACCCCCTCTATGGCACCAGTGTGCTGGGTCCTTAGTGTCTGCACGCAGGAGCTCCCTGTGGCAGGGATGGAGACCTTCCCTTTCTCTGGGAACTGGAAACCTGAGCTGAGACTCCTGGCTGCTGCTGGGCTCCATCACGGGAGACCTGCAGGTTTTTCTTGGAAAGCTCTCTGGGTCCCTGCTGACATTCACCCCAAAGCTCTGCTTTCTCCATCACCTTGGGGGAGCCCAGCAAGGCCCTGATCAAGGTATTGCTGGGCTGAGTAGCTGCTAATCAAAGATGGGGTGGGTCAGCAAAGTCCTACAGCCCTGAAGCATCAGCTGTGAAGCACTTCAGTGATCCCACACTGCTCCCAAGCATCCTGGGGAGCCCAAGATGCCCTTGCAGGACACAGCTCAGGGCACTGAATGGACAGCTTTGGGGCTTTGCACTGCAGGGACAGAGGTCTGAGCTCCATGTCCCATGTCCCATGTAGAGGTTAATGTCATTTTAGATTTCCTGAGAGTTGTCCCACCTCCCCTCATCCTCTGACACAGGTGTCATACTGGCCTTTGCACCGCGAAGCTGTGCAGCACCTGCAGTGGTCAGGATGGAGCCCTGGTGGCCACGTGAACATGGTTGCAGGAGCCCAGGGTGGGATGTGACTGAGCACTGCCAGAGCAGCCACAGTCACCTTCCACACTCTTTGGTGTATCGATGCAGGGCAGGATACAGGCACCAAAAGATAGCCACTATATGCCAGCGGAGATGCCACAGGGTGCCTGGGACATCTGTGCAAGCCTAGGAGATGGGGTGGCCCCCAGACCCTGGGACAGAGGTCAGGCAGGACATGCAAGGACACCTCCAGCAGCAGAAGGAGCTTAGGTGTCAGTGCTGCTGCTCTTCCTCTGCTTCCACAGCCTCCAAAGGAGCCCAGACAGCCTCTTGGTTGGACAGCCCAGGGGCAGAGCTGAATCCACTCCACTGACCTGACCCTGCACAGGGTCCCAGTTACTGCTGCCTCCTGAGCTCTGCTTGTGACCATCAGAGTCCCAAAGGTCCAGCTGGAATTACTCAGAGAGCTTCAATGCTCCACGATTGCTGCACTGTCTGGGTCTGTGACTCCTCAAGAAGCTTGGTGCCAGAGAAGAGCAGGAAACCCTCCCTGGGGATGCATCTCCCCTTCCATCCCAGAATGCAGAAGAAAATGTCCATCTAGTCCTCCTCCAGAGATGAGTTACCTCCCTTTAGGCATCCCAGCACCAGCCTCCCCAGCTGTCATGGAGCCCACCTGCGTGTCCACCTTCATCACTGCATCCTCTCACCCAGGGAACAAGGTCTGAGGTCTTTGCTCCTGAAAGCTGCTCTGCCCCAGGGCAAAATGGGCAGGAAGTCATCAGGTTTGGTGCTGGGACCTCCACTACCAGCATGAGGCACCTGCCCTGGTGGCAAGCACCAGCTGTGTTGGGGCAGAGCTCCCTGCTTAGGGACTGGTGGGCACATCACAGTGGCCCTTGGCTGTGCCTGGCCCTGCAGGAGACCTCTCACCCCTCACCCAGACAAGGAGCCCTGCTCTTTGAGTTTGTCTGTGGGACATCTCTGCCACCCTAAGACCCAAGTGTCCCTGTTGCCCCATTGCTGCTTCAACACCCCCTGGCACTGTCAGGGCTGGGGTGTCTCCCACCTCGCTGGACCTCCAGACTCTCCCATCTCTCATGGTGCCCATCCAGCCCCCAGCAGCTGCCTGCAGAGATCAGTAGCTCCATCCCAATGGAGGAGTCTGAAGGTCCAGTGTGGGGAAGAAACCTGGGGCCCAGGTGAAGGGCACCTCCTCACCTGGGGTGGTGGCTGGGGGAGTATTGTCCCTCTTCCACCACGCAGAGGGGCCAGAGCCTGATGCTTCCCAGCCCTCGGTGGGGATGGGGAACCTCTCCCTCCACCCGGCCAGGCTGGCAGGGACCACGGAGCCTTCTCTTTAATGCAATGCTATGAATACTTGGGGGCTTTCTGCTCGCTGTTTAATGGATTTGAATGTGAAAAGGTGGTGGAATTGGGAAGAGGGGAAGAGAGGGGGGAGGCCAGGCCTCTTTGTTCGGGGATGCTGCTCCAGCCTTGAATTTATTTAGCATTTGGAGGGCTCTGGGGTCTTTCTCTCCTCCCCAGCCTGCAAAGGCTCGCTCCCTTTTCTGCCTCATGCTTATTAGCATAGCAGCTGCTCGGGAGAGGGGCAGGCAGGAGAAAAGGACAGAGGCGGCCGGGAAATGAATAGGAGGGGAATAAAATAGCTTAAAAGGACACAGGCTTTGAATCAGTGGGAGTCATGAGTGGAAAAGGGGACAGGGGGCAGCTCAGAGTTGTCACCATAGCTGTGAATGTGAGCAGGGTAAATGTGAGGACCTGCTGGGGATGGCTGTCCCGGCTGGGCACTGTGCCGGGGGATGAGGGGCCTGATCCTGGCACTGCAGAGAGAGGCCAGGGCTGCCCCACACTGCTCTGCTCACAGGGACACGCAGGGCAGTGGGTGCTGACCCAGCACCCTCCTGCACCCACAGCTCTGCTGCCTCAGGCCACCCTGCACCCCTTTGTCGTATGGATTTGGGGTCCTCCAGCTGTAGCCTCCAAACTGAAGCATGCAGGGGAAAGTCCCAGCAAGTGTAGCAGCAGCTGGCAGCTCCTGAAGCTGTTGGGCTGCTGCAGGACTCCTCTGTGTGAAGCTGGCTGGGCTCGGGGTGGGGCAGCAGGGGAACCCTTGGGGCATGCAGCAAGCTCAAAGCAGTGCCTGCAAACACTCCCTTGCAGAGCCCTCCTGACGCCGAGGTTTGAGTAGTAAATAAAGTAGTGAAGGGTGCCCAGGGAGCTGCCACACTGCTCCTGCCCTAGCTTGCAGAGGGATGGCAGCGCTGCAACCACCCAGCCAGAGCTTCCCAAGCAAACAGGTCTATGAGGGCAGAGGGCTGGTCCCGGGCAGAGGACCTGAGAGGGAGCTGGGCACATCCAGAGTCCATCCGTGCAACTGCAGCATCCATAATGACATTGCTGTTGAGGGGAGAAGTGGTTTTTCAGCTGGAGAAAACAGAACTGGGGGTGAGAGGTGGCCGCAGGGATGCTGTTCCCAGGCAGAGGCTCTCCTGACTTGTTTAATTCACTTGGAGCCAGGAGTCTGCTCATCCAGCCCTCGCCTTTCAGGGCACAAATCATCTTCCAGGGTGCTGCTCAGCCCCGGGCAGAGGCTCAGCCTCACATTGCCCTACTGATGTACCACAGAAGCTTTGCAGAGCTGCCAGTCGCTGCCCGGCTGATGTCCCCTCTGGGCATGTCCCTTCTGCCAGGGGTTCCTGTGGCCATACTTGCTGAGTCAACTCTGCCTCTGCTCCGTGCTGCACAGGAGCATCTGCCTGCACCCCCACGCCAGGCTGCCTGGGTTCTCCACACCTGTGGCAGGGCTGGATCCAAACTGGAAGTCAACAGAGGCAGCCACACTGCCAGCATGGCCATCCTGCCCCAGAGGAACATGAAGCTGCTTGGTGCTGGGCTAGATGGGCAATGGAGGTGGATTTGTCCATGTGCTGACCACAGCTGAGGACAGCCCAACAGGCACTGCCCCACCAGAGGAGCTGGAGTGAGCCCCTGATGCCCACAGTGGGTTTCTGTGCCCCTCCGCCCTCTTGCAGGCTGCCAGAGCTGATGCCCATATCCCGAGGGGAAAGGGGAAGCAGGTTCTGGGCAGCAGAGGACATCTCCAACTTGTCTGGGCTAAGTTCTGCCAGCTTGCAAGGGTGCTGCCAGAGGTGCTGCTTTCCTTGGCCTGCCCTCAGAGGACAGGACACTGTTGGGATTCAGGCTGAACGAGAAGTTTCCAGTTAAAAAGGTTGTCCCAGCCACCTCCAGCCTGTTGTTCATCCTGGAGTCCAGCTTTGCCTCTCTCCATTCTTTCACTCATCCTCAGCCATGACTCCATTCATCTGATCCTCCCCAAGCACCTCCCCATCCCTTCACTCCTCCATCCCTCCACTCCGCCAGCCCTCCACATCCCAGACAATCCCTTCATCCCTCCATCTCTCCCTCTCTTCATCCCTCCATCCATCCCTCCCTCTCTCCCTCTCTCCATCCCTCCATCCCTCCATCCAAGCAGTCTTCCAGCCCTCCAGACCCAAGCCCCATGCAGTGCCTTACTCCAAACAAGCCATGCCAGGATGTTGCCCTGCTTGGCCATGCCTTCAGGATCAGAAAGAGAAACCTGCTGACATGAAGAAGCCAAAACCACATTGCCCCCACAGGTCTGTGTCCTGCCTGGTGTGAGACACTGAGGTCACCTCTCCCTGGGCACCTCTTGCTGAGCACCCCCAGTGACAACTGCCTGATGTGAGACACTGAGGTCACCTCTCCCTGGGCACCTCTTGCTGGGCACCCCCAGTGACAAGTGCTTGTGGTGACAGTGGGATGTGGTAACTGAGAAGTTTCTGGTAGGAGAAGAAAGATGTTTCTGCTGCCCACCCAGCAGAGCAGTGCCATGCCCAGGGACACTCACACTGCCATCAAGAAGAACCAGGAGCTGCCTGTGGCCCCTGTGCTGACACATGCCAGCATTTCTAGGGTGACACAGTCATGGAGGCCTGCAGAGTGACCTGGGCACTGAAAACCCCACACCCACCTCATGGCAGGGCATGAAGGTTATGTACATGCCAAGAAGAGCCAAAAATGACCCAAAATGTGCTGCAGGCAGGGGGTGGCCAGCTCCAGCCACAGCTTGGGAGGGATCTGGCGGGGCTGGGACCTTTGCACCAAGCTCCAGCACCAGGTACCAAGCATCACAGCAGCAAAACAGGTTGAAACCATGAACCATCCTGTCCTGCACGACCTGCTGTGGGCACTCAGTGCAGCGACCACAGCCTGCCTGGCCACCCCTCGGAGCTCATCCCAAAGGCAGGGATGGAGCCTGGAGAAGGAGCAAAACACGGAGGCTGAAAAAGAGGCCAGCCTGGCCAGGCAGCCTGAGCCACCAGCTCCTCCCTGGCACCCAAGAGAAGCCGATTGTGATTTTTTTTTTGTTTTGTTTTAAGGAGGTAACTCCTGCTCGGCTCCGCAGGCTGCGGCCACACAGCCCCCAACAAAGCAGCTATTTAAAACGTGCTGAATTTCGACGGCAGCCCTGCCCCTCTCCTCGCCCGCTCGCCGCTTTCTTTCTCATTCATTACTGACTGTGTTAAGCTCCCTGAAATTCAAATAAAGTCCCACCTCCC
>WBNM01004105.1:0-18750 GCA_013399055.1 Ramphastos sulfuratus | reverse complement strand
TTCTATGATTCTATATATCTAAACATGGAGGGATGAGAGAAATGCACCAGTGAACCACTATAATTCTGTATGGTAAATTATAAAATACAGCATTACAAGTTACTTGTTTCTTCAAAAATTACTCTGTATTCACAAGAATGCTTGGACGGTTTTCTCATTCTTTGTTTTGGTGTTACTGCTAAATTTAGATTATTGTATTGCATTTTAAAGACATCTTACTATACGTGTTTACCTATCCATAAGTATGGTAGCAAGAATTAACTCTTCTGTCAACATCTGAAGAATTAAAATTGCTCTAAAGCAGTAAGAACTGCTGAAATGTTTATGTATTTACCGTATTTGCCATGTCCTTCATTGTGTATTGTCTTCCAGCTCTCAGAATTCTGTAAGACTGCTTGTTCTGGCTTAATGCCCTTCAGAAGCTGCTGTACAGTCTGCTCTCTTGGGTAGTGAGGCAAGGAATAGATGCCTGTAATCTCCCAGATAAAAGAAGAGTCAAACTCACCTTTGGAGCTTGTTTTAGCTGTTGGTGCTTAAAATTTCTACAGATAGTGTATTGCTACTTATTTTGAATTACTGTCATCTCAAAAGGATGTCTTGGCAAAGTAGGTGGAAGTGGATTACTGCTTGAAACAACATGGTACAGATTTTGAATATTTCAGGTACAAACGGATTTGAAGTGTTTCTTTGAAGAATATAGGAAATAATTTTCATCTTCAATCCTGAGAACACATATCTAAAACTAGTTGAAATTGTTAGGCATAACTCTGCATAGATTTGGGAAACTTTTGATTATGTTACTTGACATTTTCCTTCTTGGCCTCATAGTGATTTCTTTTTTAGCCCATAAGACTTTTGTTTTCTTCTGTAATGACCTGTCTTACCAGGCAGTTATAACAGAATATACTTTTTCGTCATTCAAAAGAAAGCTTTATAAAGAAGTGTAATAATTTTTTGACTGTCATGTGGGTTAGGACCTTCCCCCCTCATTATGTGAAATTTGTGAAATTTACCAGACTAGCTCAGATATCTTGGAAGTAAGATGAAGCTATATGTACAACATGGCAAAATTTGCAAGCATTTTTTTTTTAACACAATATTTACAAGTATTTACAATTATATACAAATTAAAAAGAGTTATATTGCAAATTCTGCTGCAATATAGTTAAAAAATAATCACTTGATTGAAAGACTGTAGAATCCTAACTCCTTTAAAAACAAGAGCAACCAACCAAACAAAAACAAACCAAAAAACCCCACCTCACTGATACTGTAAAAAACTGTTGCTGGTGTAGCTGGACAAATGTTATTATATTACCTAGAATAATTTGTCTCTTTCATGGAATATATTTCATATAATTTTCATGTAATTTTCTACAAGTATTTTACTCGTTTCTGTGCTGAATTTGGCATCTTTGGAATGTATGTTGAGAAGAGAAATTATTTAAGTTTAGAATTACAAAAAATCGTATCACCTGGGATATTAATATTTAATTTATTTGTACATCATGGAACAAAAACCTGTCAAAATAGCTAAGTAGCCGAAAGTGATAATCTTTTAAGGCACCAAAAATGCACCAAAAAAAAAAAAAAATCCCAGTTTGTCTTTATTTCTTTAGGGCTTTAATGTAGCATATGAAAGAAAGGCCATATTTTCAGATGCCTTTTTTTTTTTTCCCTTCTCCTTCAGTCTAATGTATTTTAATAGCTTATTTTTTGCTGCACAGTTGATTTCTTTTTCATATTTTTTCACTGGTGAATTGAATTTTAAAGTCCAGTACTGTTAGTGAAAGCACCAGGACTAGGTGCCATCTTTTCAGCTCAAATTGTCAGGTTTTCTTCCTTTTGTCAGCTACAGCTCAAGTTGGTGATTCAGCCATTCCCAAGTGTTTGTTTTTAGTGACTCCTTGTTGAGGTGAAGAAATGACTGTTCTCTTTTTATCCTTAATGTTACCCAGTACTTCCCTTTTGATCTTTGGTCTTTTGTTTTCTCAAGACGCTCTGTAGAGTTCAGTTAGTGCAGAGAGATACTAGAGGCAGTTTCTGGCATCATGTAAAAGTGTTTATATGTTTGTTGTTGTTAGTTAGTCATTTACAGATGCTGTAGACCTGCCAGAAATCACCAGTCTTATTCCTGTCAGTGAATAAAGCTGAAAGATAGGCTACTTTCAGGCTTACAAACATAAGTCATTGACATTTGCATCCTGAAATCAGTGGAGGTTTCTGTGTCACAGCCTAACCTAAACCAAAATAAATTCAAAACTTTTTTTTTTTATGTTTAATTTGCCTCTGTAAGCTTGTCAGAGCTTTTCTTACGATGTTAGATCAAGTTGCTGTTCAGCTGTGCTGCAGTGGATGTAAACTTGTAGAGAAGACAATCCTTCAGAAAGCTGCACTTCAATCCTGTGTCCTACCGTGTTGGAGGTGTTCAGCTTTCAATTCAGTGATCCTTTTTTGGTTGTGAGGTAAGCTTCAGATCAAGAGACAGTGTTGGAATAGGGCTGAATGGACTCTTGTTTCTCAGTATTCAAACTTCAGTCTGCCAGGAAGAACATCTGCAGAGTGGGAAGTGTGCTCTTGCTTTCCTTCCATCCCTCACCCACCTTGGGGCTGGGCTCAAATCATAAAGTTATAGGCACATATTATTTTCCACAGTTCAAAATAACTTCATTTTATTCAACACTGTGCTGACTCTTACCAGGCATCCATTCATGCATTCCATCTAGCTTGCTGCTCCCTTAATTGAATTACAGCCATCTATAAACATCTGAGGGCTAGGTGTCACGACGAAGGTCATAGTCTCTTTTTGGTTATGCCCAGTGATAAGACAAGGAACAGTGAGTACAAGATGGAACACAGGAGGTTCTACCTCAGCACGAGGAGACACATCTTTCTGGTGAGGGTAAGGGTGATGGAGCACTGGAACAGGCTACCCAGAGAGGTTGTGGAATATCCTTCTCCAGAGACTTTGAAAACCTGCCTGGATGCATTCCTGTGCAGCCTTGGAGATCCTGCTTTGGCAGCAGTGTTGGACTCAGTGATCTCTAGAAGTCCCTTCCTAACATTCTGTGATTCTCCATCCTCCTTTGGAAAACCTGTCATGTAGGTTAAAGGAAAGAGCATGACCCGTAGCATGTAAGTCCTCCTATAGAAGGCTTAGGTATATTTCAGAGGAACATAGTAACACTAACTTGTGTGACTCAGTTTCACTTTAGCTTGTTTGTGCTTGATGTGTAAATGTGTTTATGTGGAGGAAAAGCAGGTGAAAACTCTGAAGTGTCAAAGGCAAAGCATACACCAGCTAGTTTGCTCACAGAGAATACAGAAGAGAAAATGTAAGTACTTTTTAATTTCCCTTTTGATTACAGATGCTACAAGTCAATGCAGGAAATAGAACATCTAGATCTGGATATCATAGTAATAGTATAGATCAGTAGGATTTAACCATTCAGCTCATCAAATTAATTCTCTTGGGATTCAGATCAAAAATTGACCAAGATAATTCTGCCAGTCAGCATAGGGAAATGATGACTCTGTTGCGAAGTAGAAACTGTGTTCCAAAAGGAAGCTACTGGCCTGCCCATTGTGGCCTTAAACTGAAATTTTATCTTTGACAAATTGCTGTTGAACAAAACCATGTTGATTTCAGAATTACTGTTCAGCACAACTGAATGGAACCTGGAATTCAAGCACTTACACGTAGACAAAAGCTTTGGGAATGACATTGCACATTAAGATAACTGGACTAGGCAATAAAAGATTTGTTCTCTTTGATAAAAGATGTAGAGAGAATTTTGCATGNCAGGTACTGCTATTAGGTCTCCACAGAGTCACTCCACCTCCCTCATCCTGTCTTTGTAGCAGAAGAGCTCCAACTCCCTGACCATTTTCGTGGCCCTCCTCTGGACCCGCTCTGTCGGCTCCGTGTCCTTCCTGTATTGAGGGGTCCAAACCTGGATGCAGTACTCCAGGTGAGGTCTCACCAGAGCAGAGCAAAGTGTCAGAATCACCTCTCTGTATCTGCTGGCAACACATCTTTTGATGCAGCCCAGGATGTGATTGGCCTTCTGGGCTGCAAGCTCACACTGTCTGCTCATGTCCAGCTTCTCAGCCATCAGAACCCCAAATCCTTTTCCACAGGGCTGCTTTTGATCACGTCATCCCCCAGTCTGTATTGATGGTGAGGATTGTTCTGGCCCAGGTATAGGACCCTGCAATTGCTCTTCTTGTTAGTTATTTATGCAGTAGGCCCTCGGACTTAAATGTGAGAGGAAAGGGAAGGACTCAAATCAGGCATGGCAACCCCTAGACAAAGCTTGAATAAGTTTCAATAAATAATAAAAATCTGTTTTCCAAGCCCGTAATTTCTATTTCTTACACCATTCTTCTTGCTGTATTCATCCTGCTCCTAAGTCTAGCTCTTGCAGAAATATATGGAAGCAGTGACTTAAGTAAGTAGGTACCTAATCAACAGCTGTGATTTTTTTTAGCCACAGAGTTGAGAAGAGAGATAGTCTGAGCTTTCTGGAAAACTCACTTTTTGGAAACCTGTTACTCAAATATTCTTGCACTTTAGTCACTGAAGAATCAGCATCTTTGAGGCAAGGCATAATTTTAAAAGTCTTTTGGGGCTGGTGGAGTTATTCTTGCACCAAAATTAGAAGCTGTAGAATATATCTTGTTTTACAGTGGTGAGAAATACTTATTAAATATTTTGCTGTTTGAAGTTCATTGAGAACTAACCTAAGTGTTCTGAAATACTAGCATACATATCTGAAGCGGTATGTTTGTAGCTAAGGTTTGTTGAATTGTGCTGGTTTATACTAACCCGTTCTACCTTCCAGTTTGTAACAGGAAGTATGCAAGCAGTCATGTTGCTATTCCCAACTAAGATGCAGCAGTCTTAATTTCATCACTAATTTAGTCACTTACTGCTCAGAAAGTCAGAAATCTTGTAGTTGCCAAATCATGTTACAGTTATAGAGCCTCTTACCTGCTATCAACCATCTTTAAAATTTATTGCCCATTAGAAAAAATACTCATAGCAGGTGTAGGAAAATATTAAGTAAAAAGATCAATGCTTTGGAATTGACTTGATATAAATGAGGAAATGAATCCTTACTTTTCTGTCATCTCAGACCTGTATGAGCAGAAGCTAGGCATACTTTAAAAAGTGAGTCCCGAAACATTCTGAGAGATCACATTTGTTCCTTGCCAGTTGTGGTTAGGGTTGATCTTTATTTGCATATCTGTGTTAACAGCAGCTGAATAATTATATGTAACTATGCACATTAGCTGTCACAGATCTTTTAGTCATAGTCTGACTTGATAAAAGCATCCTTTTATTTTAAAGTATGTGCTACGTGCTTTGTTACAATTTAGCCTTCGGGAGCATAAATACATTTTTAGCACAGAATTAGTACATTAATTTATACCATCATATTCAAAGCTTCAAAACTTCTGTCTCTTTTAGAAAATTGAAAATGGAAGATTTGCGAAACTCAGATACATTGCACATGCTATGGTCAACAGTACAGATCTGTTAATGGTAACAAAAAGGTAAACAGCTTTGACTCTGAATAAGTGCTCAAAACTATCATCAACATGTGCATGCCTTGATAATTAGTGAACAGTAACTGTGCTTTGACATGTCTGTCATGGATGTAGATAAAACAACGGGGAAGGTATGCTCAGTGTGCTGTTAATTTTGTCCTGCAGTGGCATTGTTCAGCACAAGAGTGTTGAGTGTCATAGTAATTTCTGTATTTAAGGAGAGAAAGGGAATGATTGGTTTATTATTTCTTTAAATGGGGAAGATCTGTTATAAATTTGGTTAGACTGATGTCAGTGAAACTGGGATTCACTTACAAATTAGCATATTGAAGGAAAAAAGGGTAATACAGGAACAGTCAGTAATGTCTTATAAAGTAGACTGTCAGGGATCCTTCTCAATTAAGTCTGTACAACTTTTTCTGTAAGTACAGCTAAAAATAGTGTTAGGTTTTTGGTATAAACACAGTACTTTAAATAGGGAGGTTCAAAATTCCCTCTGGAGATTATACTGTATGGTTATGTATTATTAGATGAGAACTATTTTGGAACAAGGAGCAACTAGAGGTAGGACAATTTGTAAGTATTTCTAGGTTAATTTTAAAAATACTAATTTTATTTTCTGGTGCCTAGTGGTGTGTTATTTGTGACAAAAGGGACATTTGGACAGCTGACATGTGAATGGCAATACACTTATGATGAATTTACCAAAGAACCCTTCATCATTGATGGTAGAAGATTACGCATTGAAGCTAAGGTATGTTGACCTAATGTTTTGGTTTCTCTTTTTCTCTTTTTTACTGTTGATTCAGCTTTGAATTCCCGTTCTCTTTCCTTTGAATTCTTGACCTCTCACCTAGTTGAGATGCACTCAGAGAAAGGAGCTGAAACTTGGCGTGGGCAACCTCCTCAGACAGCTAGCTTCTCACTGTTCTGAACAGAACAGTGACTTGGTGTTTACAGATTATTCACTGGGAACCTTTTGTTGTGATGCACCAGTTTGTACTGTATTCTTGGGTTGGAAAATGGTGATAGAACAAAACTCTTTCCGAAGATTGCAGGATATTTTCATTATGGACTCTGACACTAGGGAAATACACTAATACGTGGACTTCTACCTTCTTGCAGTCCTAAAGAGTGCAGTATCAGCAATACATTTGCACATGCTATGCTCAAAGGCTTGGGAGTTTTGTTTCATTCACTAGTAATCCAATTCTTCAAAAGTATGATAAGGTATTAATATCTTCATAAAACTTCTAATGACATACGCTTATCTCTGTCAGTGCAAACGGAAGAATATTACTGTCAGTTGCATTTTTTCCTTTAAAAGATACTAAAACTTACTTTCATTGGTAAATTGGTGCACGACATGAGAAAGATGACCATGGTGACTGAGTGTAATTAGAGACAATGTTACTTTACAAAAAAATAGTTTCTTCAGATTCTAACTGAATTTAATTTCAGTTGATAAATGTACCTGCTTCTGTTCTGTTTTGTTTCTGGTTTTAATAAGCTTCACATGTGTAATTAACACATCTTGGTTACCAGAACAGTCTTGACAGGGTACAAAGTCATTCAGTTCTTTAATCACATTATTTGTTTCTGTTGGAGCAAGCATGAAAGGCAGAACCATCTTGGTTTGAAATCCTCTAAAAGCGAACTTTTGCCATTTCAGATTGTACTGAATAACGTATCTGTCTTTACACAGCAATCTTGTCAGTGGCCATTCACATGTCTACAGTATATTCCTTATTGAAATCTATCGTTGAAAACTGCATTTTGTAAACCACTGCTTGTCTTCTGTTTCTGAAGCCTAAGTTGCTACCTAATAACACTACTTGCAAGTCAGTACGGTGCAATGTCCACGCAGGCAGTGGCTTAAAGAAGAATGACAAATTTGAACCTTGTGGAGTACTGGACTCTGTTAACCCATGTACTGCCTTCCATTCCTTACACACTTTTATAGTTTAGTCTCCATGGTAAAAGGGGAAGTCTATCATTGCTGGAGTTTTCCACTCTACTGTGCTTTCATACAGAAAATGAAGTTTCTTAGGATGTGTGCATGTGATGTGAAGATACTTTGATTAGTATAATGGGGGTACACATGGCTGTCTTAACCACATAGCTGCTTTAATAGTAACTTCTTAGTTGTAATGTTTGAAGAAACTAACTTCAGTTTTTAATTACTGGGTGTTTGCATTTTTGTTGTGTTTTGGTTTTTTTCTAGGAACGAGTTAAGTCTGTGTTCCATGCCAAAGAGTTTGGAAAAATTATTAATTTTAAAAGTCCAGAGGATGCAAAGGTAAAGTCAAAATACTATTACACTTGTACTGTGCTAAATCTGGCTTAAGAATTGAAGCATTCCTAGCCTAAAAAAAATTCAGTATTTTCACATAGCCATTGCACAGATGGAAATGCTAATGATATATTCAATACTGAATTTAAAAAATAATTCCAAAATGAAACTTTTCCTTACAAAAATACTTGGAATTACAGCTGTTAAACAGCCAAGTTAGCACTTAGTAGCACTTACTACTACTAACACTTAAACAATGAAGAATGTGAATTAAAATAGGCAATTTTAATAGAACGAACAATATTTGTAAATTATCATTAGGTTTATATCAGAAGGGTGGATTGACATTCCTCTGATCCTTAAAATACAGTTCAGGTTGAAGAATTAAGAAAGTCCCTAAAAGAAGCAGAAATAGTTTATTTGCTATATGATATTACTACTACTACTACTATAATCTTATTCTATATAATCTCTTCATTTTGACATCACTAATTTTGACTACAATAGCTGGTATGAGTGGTACAGGTCTGCTGCCAGAACTATGAGGTAGACAGGTTGTGAAAGTCCTGAATTGTCTTTATTAACATAACTAATTGCCACTACACTTTCACAAACAATAAGTTAGTCTTGTATATATTCATACTGGTGGGATATGGTAACCTGGGATAACGCTTTGAAACAGTCTGTGAGAGTTGCATCTCTCCATGTAAACACAAGGAAAACTTTAATCACTGAAACAGGTTGCCCAAGAGGACTGTGGAGTCTCCTTCTCTGGAGACGTTCAAAACTTGCCTGGATGCGTTCCAGTGTAATCTGGTATAAGTCATCCTGCTCTGGCGGGGGGTTGGGGGGTGGACTAGATAATCTTTCAAGGTCCCATCCAATCCCTAACATCCTGTGATTCTGTGATCTTCTCATCAGTTTTAAGTTGCCTTTGTCTTCATGGGAGTAGTTTTTAACCACAGCTAAGTGATACTATTTGACTCTTGCCTCTAAAAGCATTAGAAATACTGTCAAGGTACTTGAGAGCACTGTGCCTTGTCTATACTAGTCGGAGCCTCTTTAGAGGCTCCTCTTTTTTCCAGTTTTGGCTGTGGTGAGGTGGGGGCAGCACTGACATCCAGTATTATCTGTGCCCTAGCTAAATCAAGAACAATTCCAAAAGTCAAATTGGTGCATGAATATTATGTATGCCATAAATCTTGACTTTCTTTTCAAGTTGAAGTCATATGCGCTTCTCACAAAAATGTAAGCTTACATATTTTCCTAGAAAGGTCTATGAGCCTCACAAAACCAACAGGAAGGCAAACTGGAGGGGAAACATTATTGTCAGGCTTGGTAAGGAATGGGGTTTAATCCTGGAGAGAGAGTATTTATCGGATTTATTTAAGAATTGCATCAGGGTTTTGTGGACTATCCTACAGAAAGTAAGTTTTTGAACGTTACTTCCAGGCTGTTTAGCCTTGGCTTACTTCTGCAGATGTGACACTTGTGCTTGTGTTTATAGAGAGATGACACTGAAGGAAGTGTTTTAGGAACAGTGAAAGTGAAACGAGCACCCTTTAGAGTAGAACTAGCATGAAGTCATTTCAGTAACCCTGCTGTTTGAGCATTGTGCTAGTCTGTTAGACACTACAAGATTGTTCCATCTGTGAGAAGTACCATATTCTGATATGAATAATAGTTTTTGAACAGCCAAGTCTTCTTTCAAACCTTCAGTATCCTGCAAATCAGAAGCTCTGGTTTCCCTGAAGAGGCAAGGTTTTGATGTGGAGGATCCTAAAGATCTGTAATGTAGAACCTGATCTCGCAACAGAATCTGATTTCCTTGAAAGCATTATTCAGCTTTCTCATGGCAATCCCTTTGTATAACTTCATCTCCTACCTTAGATTTCCATGTCAGTGCCTCCTTTGCCCTCCCCTTTTTTTTAGTTAAAAAGATCCTCCTTCTAAAATACAATCACACTGCTGCAACTTATTCTTGCTATCTTTTGTTACCACTGTGATTTGTCTAGAGTTGTAGATTAATGCAGAGCATTAATAATGATGTGGGTGAAATGATGACGTAATTTATTTTTTACAGTATTGTTCATTGAAATACGGAGGAGGAAAATGAAATACCAACCTAACCAATTCAGTTACCCATCACGTCCAATGTCAGATATTGGTACTTAGATTGTTACGTTTTCATATCAGGGGTTTATAGACTGTAGTAGGATTCTGAGCACTGTGTTAAAGTTCAGTCAGGAAGAGAAGAGTTAGTGAAGTGTCTGGCCAACCCAATCTAATTTTCAGCTTCATTGTGTGTTTTTTACCAAGGAAATGATTTTATTTTTCACTTTTCCCTCATAACAGTGGATTCTTTCTAAACTGGAAGAAGTGAGAGAGAATCAGCCAAAATTGTAAGGAATGGAGAAGCACCGAGATGCAAAGAACATCGAACAGCTGCCTTTTAGTTCCGCTCTAACAAACAGAATTATCTGAATATCAGCAACAAAAGCAATTAAATTATGGTCACGGTGATCTGTAGTTACATCACAAAAATAGATGCTGTTAAGTTAAAAAAAACAATGTAGTGATCAAAACGTTCTGCCAAATTTTGGCTTCTTTTAATGCTAGAACTTCAGATTTCATTTTTTTAATAAATACAGTGTAAAGGGAACTTATTTTACTGTTACAGTTCATACCGAAGTTGCTCTCTGAAATAATTCTTATGATACTATTTGGAGCAAATCTTTTAATTTTATTACGAAAGTCAGTCTGTCTTTAGTTTCCGTATGACTTGAGGCTGTGCTGAAATTCCAATTTCTTTAGCAAAGGAAATGTTAACTTAATAATCACTGGTATTACAGCTCAAATTCCATGGAGGAGGCTACTGACCCTCCGTTCTAATTTGGATGATCACAGGAATGACTGCTTATTTAACAGTGTTATTTTCTTTTTGTACATGAATAGACCAGGTGACAATGAATTAAAATTAAAATATTACTCTTACTATAAACCTTTTTTTAAAGAAACGTTGCAGCACCTCTGTTAATATTCAGAGAAAATACAACTGTTTACAAAAATGCATAATGGGGAGAATTAATATACTGCTGCACTGAAAATAACAAAGCATATTATTTTAAGTAAATGTTATTAGCGTTATTGCAATTCAAGAAGGAGTCTATGGGGTTATAAGTGCACTGTTGCATACCAAAAATAAATGCCTTGGATTACACAGTATTGTGTGCTAATTTGACTAATAAAGTCAAATTTATATTAAATAATAAATATTTCACAGTTGCATTAATCAATTTTTTGTACTCCCTTTTTTTTTTTTTTTTTCCATTTCATGTTCAAACAACAGAACTGTAATAGGGAGAGCTTGAATGAGTGCAGTTCTGCTTATTTCTTAGACAGGCTAGTCAAATGTTTAGAGTATTTACAGATACATGATATAATTCTGACATTGCTGGTGGTGCCTGCAATACCCAAATTACCGCCTTATGGTAAAAATCTGAAATTGCTAGCATGCTTACCTACAATTGCTGTTCTTTAATTTACACTTAAGTCTTGCCTTTGGTGTTGAGGAACCATTTAGTGGGTGCCAAAATATGGAATCTTGTAATTTCCCCCATAATATGTAAGTTGATCTTAAGAGAATGGTAGACTATAACGTTAATTGTGTTACTCTGCTTCTTTGTACACAAAGCATGTACCAAGACTGTTGACTCAGGTTATAATCATGCCAAACTAATAGAATACTTTGCCTTAGACAAGGTGTGTTAGTAGGTACACTAAATACTATTCTATATCTGTAATGTTTTTTTTCTTCTGTCACTTCTCATTTTAGGCATGTTAGTTCAATTAATGGCCTTACCAAGTTCTTTATTCTTGATTACTATGTTGTCCCCTCTGTCTTTTAGCCCCAGTATTTACTAAGTGCTGCAATTTTCACTTCTGGTACCTCTTGCAAGTAGTTTGTGCACTCCCATTTGTGTGCCTTTCACTTTCGGCCTGTTTTAAGTATTTTCTCTTCAGAGAGACTCTGTTTCAATTAATAATATCTCTATTTCTTAACTTACGTTTATTTTGCCAACAGAATTCTGATTCTTCAATCTCAACTGACTCTTCAGTTACCTGTGATCAATTTTAACCATTAAAGCTGAAGGACTGATTTTAAATGTGTCTTCAGTTAAGCTCATGTTTGGGAAAACATAACAATTCCCCCTAAATTACGTTTTTCCTGTGGAGTATAAAGTATTTTGGTCATCTGTGCTAAGTAAAAGCCTTAATGCCAAGAGCTCAAATGAAGTCTTCAGAAGTCAGCATGTTCCCCCACCTCCCTCCTTGTCTCCACACCTAATGACAACATGATTTTCTATAATTCCCTTTTTCTAGTCAGTAAATTGTATATTTTACCTTTGTTTTTCCCTTATGCTTTCTCCATATAGTCATGAATGAATTTTCCCCAGCCTTGGCAGACAGTAGTTCACTCTGTTTTAACTACATATCAGCAAGAAGAAAGGTATTCAGACTTCTGCTGTTGTGTAGTTTTCTGGATTACTGCAAGCTGTTTGAGATGCCCAGTCTGCTGTCCCTCATTCCGTATTGCAGTATGCAATTAGACAAGGGGATCTCAAGAAAAATCAAAGTGTAGGGATTTATGTCTGCCTGCTGTGGTATTTAAAGCTATACCATGGCCTTTACTTAAGGACTGAATAAAATTTTCTCTTCTAAATGACTGTTACCTAAACTTACTACCATTGAGAAATGTCATTTGGGTTCTCAGTAGAGTTAAGGCTTAGAATCTAAGAAATTAATGACAAACTAAACATAAAATCAAAGATGCCAGACATACTGCTAAAATATTTTTAAGTATAACTGCACCTCTTCTTCTGCTGCATGCCTTTGCATGGCATGGCTCTTTTCAATTGCACACTCCTCCCCACCCCAACCTCTTCTTCACCTTGAATAAAGTGAAATTGAATTTTATTTGACTGTAATGTGATCAACTTATTTTCTTTATATACAGCTTTAATTAACAAGTAATACTGTAACTTGGAATTTCATGGTTAGAAATTGACAAGTCAAATCCTTTCTCTGACAACACAAGGTCAAACTTCTGCTGCAGCTACCTCAGTGAAAGCAGAATATATACTTTAGTCTTTACCTACGGTTTATTATAAGGAAGCACTTTTAATTACTAGACTTACACATGTAAACTCTCTTTAATGTGGCAACAGAAGAAAACCAACACTTTTAAAAAAACCCAACAACTTAATGTGGTGCTGCCAGATAACCAAAATCTTTTTTTTTTTTTTTTAACCCCTAAAAGATTCTGTGTGTATACCATTTGCTACTTATGATCTTTAGCACCTTGCAAAATGCACTGACATATCCAACAAGTCACTAAGGTCTTTTGTTCCTCCTAAGTTATTTCTAGCAATCTATCTGCAAATAACAAACCCCACATACAGTCAATAAAAGTTTAATATGTTGTGGTAGCTAAAATTTAATACTTAACAGCATATTCTTGCACTGCAAACCCTAAGTTTCCTAATTACTGTGCAGATGTAAAACAGGTTGAGTAAATAGATCACATACTTTAATAAGATTGCTAAGTGATGTGGCTTATTAGTAGCTGTATGATGTTTAAATAAATTGATAGGTGTATATTTCTTGATACTGTATTAGCTTTGAAAATGAGACTGTTCCACAAAACTGTTAGGAAATTTCCGCCATCCCCGCCTTGAGCCTTTTACATTTGAATTCCAGAAAACAAGTACCAGAAGACCACATTCCTTGGAGTCACAGCAATCAAGGCAAGAGTGTGGTGTGTCTGCAGCAAATCAGACCATTCCACAGTACCTCTCTCCAGGATTAAACTCTAACAGTTGATATTAACTCTTTATCTGCAGTGAATAGTCTTTACTGAAGACACAGCATAAGGAAGCAATCAGTACCAGAAAACACTCACCACCCAGAAACTGAGGATATAGGTGGCTACAGCTGGTTTCCACCCCCTACCCCACCCATCTGTGAGTCAGTTTTCTGCCAAGGAAGGTTCTCAGGTTCTGTGCTTAAACGGGCTGCTAAAACCAGGCTCCCAGGTGAAAAAGCTGTCAGTTGGTCTATTGTGTGCAGATTATTATAGTAATTAATTCAGTACCATGGAAATTAGGGATTTCTTTTCCCCCATTTTTTTTCAGAAATTGGGACTGTATACATCAAAAGAACAGGGTTATTAAATGTGGGAACCGTTGGTGAAAAAAACTGAGAATACACACTGTCTATTGTAATTTTTCTCAGATATGGTGCAAACTGTTTCTGACTTGGATTTGCTTTTCATGCGTTTCACACGTGGTTCACTATGCAGGTCAAAAATTTACAAAGCACTTCACATTTTCGTACAACAATTACTTGTGTTTATTGTCCTCTTGAAATGGGAATTACTGTAGTTTGGTTATGCAGTTCTTGAATGCTTTATGCTTTTCTGCCTAAACCCCAAGAAATTAGCAAAGAGATATCTCTTTTCCCTGCCTATAATTCTTTCAGTCAGGATTTGCCTGTTTCTCTTACGGGGGGATTAATTAGGAATTTTCTGGGTAGTATATGCAACACATATGCATCACCTAGGAGCCCAAGCCTTATTTGAGCTAAGAGTTGCAACCACGATCTTGATCACAATTTGTTCTTCTGACTGCAAGTGGGATTTAAGGATCTCAAACTCCACTCACAGCACACAGTATTTTTTATAAAGATGNTACTATTCTATGATTCTATGTTTTATAAAGATGTTTTGGTGGTTTTCAGGGCAAATTCTAAGTATTCTTGCAATATTTCAAGAGAGGAGTAAGTCAGCTTTTGAGTCTCCTAAGCCTCTTCCTACAAGGAGTCAAAGAGTGTCCATGTAATTTTTATTGACTCATCATCTCCAGATCGGTACACCAGAGGCTGAAACAAGTACGACTGCTGGAATGGGCATGGTGAAGTAGAACACAAAGAGACAAAAAGGGAGGGAAAACTAAGTTTTCCTTTTGCTGGGTGTCTCTCAGTTTTTTGTCTTTGTGGCTTATCATTCCATGTTGCATCAAGCAGATTGAGCACTATGTGCAGAAGTTTGTCTTGATAACTGGGCTTAACGAATGTTTTTTAATGTTGGTTGTGAAAAGCATTCTTGTAATGATGGGTCCTGTAAAACACCAACTGTCTCACAATCTGCAAAGCTCATGCTCCCAAAAGCTATGCTCTGTGCTCTTCATGCAGATGACTCAAGATACGAAATGGCTAAGAGTTTAAACAGACATTTTCCCAGAAGTTCCCAGACAGCTCAAAACTGGATCAAGCAGTTTAATCATTTGGGCACATCATATGCTTTCCTTCATCAAATCTGCTTCTCAAGCAAAAGTATTTTTGTTCATCTGCTCATGTTACTGGAAGTTTTTAAGAAAAGATCATATGACAAGAAATGCTTTTTAACACTTTTGAGTAACCATGATTAGTTCAGGACAGCAGGTCTGAGGACTTACCATGATGTCAGTACTCTTGAGGCAGGGTAGAGATAACATTTGAGATTATTGATGACACGTGCAGATGTGCTGTTTTATTCTATTCTGACACTACCACTTGCTGCTTTTTGTTCAACAAACAACACTGTAGCCTCTATCTTGTCCTGGGCTGTACTGTGCTGTTCCCTCAGTATTGATTACTGCCATTCACATGCCTGTGTGCTTCCCCCACAGAAGAGTAACATTAAAACAGTGTAAGAACAGCCTTTGACTGCTCGTTCTAACACTAAAGGAAGAATAAGTGAATCAAATGTTTTCTCTATAGTAACCCAAGACAGATCTGTTCTGCTGGACTAAAAGGAACTGTCCTGTTGATTATGGGAAACAGTAAACATTTTTATGGGCAGTGAAAGGTCAGAGTGTGCTTTACATAGCGCTGAACTGCAAGAGCTGTTGACCTAGCTGAATACACAGAAGCACTACTCAAGATGGAAAATCAATATAATTTGATTTTTTTTTCTGTACTGCTGTGCTATTTTATGCTGTTGATAAAAACTATTGCTTTTAATACTTCATGGAAAGAATAGAATTTTAATTTATTTAAATATAGGAGGACCTCAGTACATCTTTGGGGCTGAATTACTGCTAATACCAAACTGTTCTACTAAATCACTCTTCTTAACCAGTGTTTTTGGATTAACTCATCAGGTTCTAATGACTACTATGAATTCTGTCTGGGTGAAAAAAGGTTTTCAGAATTGCCCTAATGTTTTCATAGTTACGAGAATTTTTGACCTAGTATAGGAGAACTGACTGAGCTATTAGTGGTGCTGGCATCTTTAGTGGAGAGGTTTGTAGCTAGGCAGGATGTGGAAGAAATGGGAAAATGGCAAAAATCTTCTGGAGGAGAGTCCTTACTACTCTTTTATCCACGCAAAACTACCCAAGAAATTACAACAGGAAAATGTAAAGTGCAAAAAGCAACTTAGTAGGACTCAGAGGAATTAAAAACCTAGCTTATCACAGGCAGCTATAGCTGACCTCTGAACTCAGACAGCGTTGAATGCCAAGAACATTCATTAAATACTTCGCTGTTTGAGAAACACTTCTGCTCTTCAGAAAAAAAAATTCCATGGACTTCCTATGAGACCGTGATGTGTCAGTCCTTAACTGTGAAACACATTTTTGTAAGACACTTGCAGAAGGTGGCACTGATACACAAGAGTCACCAAGAATTAATCCTTTGTAATGATTCGTAGAACTTTGACAGGGTTGGCCTATTAAGGCTACTGAGAGATGCTCCTAGCAAAGTGTAATAGGATTATTCTTGTCTTCTACCTACACTGCATAGAACAAGAATACAAAAATGTCTAGCACCCTAGAATAATGCAGTCATTTTTAAGTCATTTTTAAATTTTATAAGCTATGCTTGTCTNGCTGTTCAAAAAGGTAGGAGCTGTCTAAAAGCAGAGATGGTCCAAAAGGGGAACTCAGTCACATCAGGAGTTCTATCAAGATGGGGAAGCTGTCCTGTCAGGAGCTCTGAAAGGCGAGAACTCTTTCAAGGCAGCAGCCTTGCACTTTGTCTAGAAAAGGATAGAGCAAGGAGAAAAAGTGTCAGTTTGCCATTTTATACTGGGTGCGAAGAACCCAGCCAACCTCCAGCCTGATTCCTGCATGGACTTCCTCATGGGTTAATACAGATGTGGAAAAGATGCCTTTTGCTATTCTCCCCTCAAGCCCGCGGGGAGGAGAGAAGGGAGGTAGCAGTTTTCACACCACCTTCTCCTCCCCATTCAAACCCGCAGGGGAGAGGAAGAAGGAAGGAATTCAGAGTGTTCCAGAACAATGCTAAAGAAGTAAAATACGTTAATAGTAATTAGAAAATTAGGTGGGCAGCAATGTAGTTATGTACACTTTTCTGAATATACTTAATTCCCACAGCTGCCAAAAAATAATTCACAAACAAAAGCAATATGGGAAACATGAACACAATATTTTAAATGTATAGCTTAAAAGGCAAACTTTGAAACTCATTATCTAAAGTTCTCTTCAGTAAATATAAATCCTGCCATTTATGTAAATGGTATTTTGAAAGATGCCTCTCATTTTTTATCAGCCCAGGCTGTGCAGTGAGTAAGCCACACTTTGTGGCTGCAGCCATGTTTTTTCTTCAAACCATGTTGAACTCCCTCAGATTTAATTGCAGGATTGTGTCCTTGACAGCAGCAAGGACAAAATGAGTATTTTTGGTGTCTGTGGTGCAAGTGAAGTGGGAATGGATTACTTTCCCCTTGTCTGGATTCTGACCCTGATACAGCTTTAAAATGAAGTCTCTGGCAGCTCTGACGTCTTGTTTAGGACCTAGTCAAAAGCACAATTAATGGTCTTGAACAATTAAAAGTTATGGGTCAAGGAAGAAACTTGGACAGTATTTTAAGAGACTAGTTTCATATTCCAATGTTAAATTACCATGGAGACAATTCCTGGTTGGCATTCTTTCATTCATGTTAGTGGAACAAAAGTACATGCATGGAATATGCTTTTTTTTTTTCCCACAGGAAACCTTGCAGGCCATAGCATTTAAAAAAAAAACCAAAACCCCATGCAACTGAAATTACCCAGCATGTATTAATGGTTTGCTACATTATATGTCAAAGACCATGAAAGAAATGACATTTTCTAAAACACACAAACAGGATTCACTTTAGCCAAGCAAGAGATGTTTTTTTTCTCTATAGCTATTAGCTCATTATAACTCTTCACTCTTAATTGTGGGATTCAACATGATGTATGTTGTGCAGAATGTAATACTGTATGAAGTAGTGGAATACATCTATGATTGTTTTATTACTCTTCTGGTGACCTTAAGTATCAGTAAAATTTGTTAAGGAAAGGTACTCAGACCACTTTTTTAGCTTTCGGCCTTTTATATAGACAAGAAGTTATAATAAGCATTACATAACTATATGACAGGGTTATAATATAAATAAAGAGTTGCATTAATAGCTGCATTAATAGTTGCAATAGAGCAGTGAAGGAGAGAAGGTCTTGGGAGTCCTGGCGGATGGAAGGATGGCCATGAGCCAGCAGTGTGCTCTTGTGGCAAGAAAGGCCAATGCCATTCTGGGGTGTATTAGAAGGGGTGTGGTTAGTAGGTCGAGGGAGGTTCTCCTTCCCCTTTACTCTGCCCTTGTGAGGCCTCATCTGGAGTGTTGTGCCCAATTCTGGGCCCTCTAACTCAAGAAGGACAGGGAGCTGCTTGAGAGACTACAGCACAGAGCCACAAAGATGATTAAGGAAGCTGGACATCTTCCTTATGAGGAGAGACTAAGGGAGCTGGGGCTTTTTAGCTTGGAGAGGAAGAGACTAAGGGGCAGCCTGATTAATGCCTATAATATAATTTTCTCC
>WBNM01004101.1:0-11763 GCA_013399055.1 Ramphastos sulfuratus | reverse complement strand
CTTAGGCCTACCACGACATTCTTGTACATCATTTGAAAGACTTTGACTTTAATATATATTATTTAGACATGATTTGTTGGCTATCTATGTACTCTCATGTTGAGAAAAAACACCAGTTATTAAATAACTCATCTTGCAGTGAAAGATATAATGAAATGTAATCATAAGAAGAAACCTAAGAATTTAAACAAGAAAAATCTATTCTGATTTAATCTATGAGGGTAGTTAGAATAAAACACTCAAAGCCGGGGCATGGTTGACTCTTTCTGGTAGCCATGTCAAAAGCGGAAGTCTTTCAGGAGCCCTTAAGTTTAGCTTGTTTACAAATTGTAAAATTTTGATTACATTTCCACTAAAGTGAGGACAATTTTCCTTGAGAACCTTGGTTCATTTAGTGTATGAATCAACAGGGATGTTTCAATCTATACTTTCTTAATAGTTTTATCTTCACTGTTCAGTAACTGGCTGTACTTTCTTCATACATTCACGTCTTGAAAAGGAATTATTCCATTTTTGGTACCAGACGTTTTTGCCACGGATTGATCTCAATATTCTCCTTTATGTAAGTGAAGAAAATACTATTTTATGTAAGTAAGTTGTTTTCTAGGATAAACAGATGTCTGATATGTACAGTGGCAGGATAATTATCACCTCTAATTTATATGTACAGCAATAATTCACAGAGGTCAAGGCCAAAATAGACAAGACTGCAAACCGATTTTTGTGACCATTCCAAGAAGCCTAGGGCATAACATTAGCATCATCAAAGCTTTTTATTTGTTTAATGCAAAGCTACAAATTAATTTGTTGTGTTGGTAATTAATACTTTTGGAAATGCAGTTAGAAATCTTCAAATATAATCAAACAATGACAGACTCCTTTTTGAAATCTTACCAAAAAATAAGTCTAAATGGAATAAAAACTGTCAATTTCCACGTGTGGTTCCAAGACCCAGTTTCGTGGTTTTAGATTTATTTTTTTATATATACTTTTTGCTAATATGATCAATGTTTTCCTCGGAGTTGATATCTCCATATAAAGTATAAGATACTTGCCATTCAAGGGCTGCTCTTTAAATTCTCCTTAGGAGTTTGTCTAAAACATTCTAATACTTAGTTCCTATAGTTTGTTCAGAGCCCAAACAAGAACCTTATGTAGGGGACACCAAAAGCTAGCCAGCTGCTGCTTGTTTGGCTTTACCTAGGAAGACATACATCACCATCCTTCAACCACACAGCATTTACAACATTTACAGCTCTGCAGCTGTTTTACATGTTTAGTTTTTGTTGCAGACAACATAGACTTTGGCAGTACATCAGAGTGTCTTTTACCACTCCCCTCTATAAAATATATCAGAAATTGTAAGTTTACTTTGGATTCCTGTCTCCAACTTTTTGCTGCCACTAAGCACCAACTGCATCCTTAAGGAAAAAAAATATTCTGTGCAATACAAAAACCAAGTTGCTTTGCCCATTTTCTATTCAATTCATTATTAGTCATATCTTTTGCAGATGAGTTTATAGGCTTATTTGCCTTACTGCTACATTCTTTATCTTTACCAATGACCTGGATGAGGGCATTGAGTGTACCCTCAGCATGTTTGTTGATCATACAATACTAGGAGTATGCCTGTCACTCTGTCAGGCTGTGCTGCCATCCAATGAGATCTGAACAGGCTGAGTGCTGGGCAAAGGCTAACTACATGAAGTTCAATAAGGACAAGTGCAGGGTCCTCCCTTCTGGGAAGGAATAACAACAGGTATCAGTGCAGGTTGGGGGTTGCCCTGCTGGAAAGCAGCTCCGTGGAGAAAGATCTTGGAGTCCTGGTCGGCAGCAGGCTTTGCAAGAGCCAGCAATGTGCCCTTGTGGACAAGAGGGCCACTGGCATCCTAGGGTGCTGCAAGAAAAGTGTGTGCGGCAGGTGTAGGGAGGTTCTTCTCCCGCTCTGCTATGCCCTAGTGAGACCACACCTGGAATACTGTGTCCAGTTNATTTAATTAATTTCAATGGCTTCCATGAAATTGTGAAACTTTGCACAACTGCTGCTTCCCTCACAGAAAATTGGCACACCTTTCTTGGTGTCTTTTGGCTGTCCAGATAGGTTTCTACAGGATTAGTTTAACATACACATATATATATATATATATATATATATTCATGGGACCACATTCATTATGGGAACTTAAGAAGGAAAAGTCGTTCTTACCCTCTGTTTTGGGACTGAAACCATTTTCTTCTGTCTCTCGTGTATCAATGTGTCTCATCTAAGAAACTGTGGTACTATATGGTGCATTCTTTTTTATACTACTGCTATCTCCTCAGACAAATTGTTTTTAAGTAAACAGAATACATTTAGAAAATAAACCANTTCTGTTTTCTATGTAACTTTTCATGGGTAAGTGGATTTTGTTGCTGAAATAGGAAAGCTTAAAAGATTCCTACTAATGATTTCTTTGGTTTTCGTGCCCCATTTTCATCATGCAAAGGATGAAGCCAGATAACAAACCATGCTTTCCTTCTCTCCAAGAAAAATGAAAATGCTTTGAATGGAAATAATTTTTATTTCCATTAATTTTATTTTTAATTTCAACTGAAGACTTTTTTTTTTTCCTTTTTTCAAACAAGAAATATTTTTGTGTTCTTTTACGCACAAAACCCCCGCTATATTCTAGTATTTGTGTGGCAATACACCATAAGAAACCTGTCACTAGAGCTATATTACTTCTGACTGACCTACCAAGTGATAAACAGGTTTTATGAAAATAGCATATAGCCACAGACTAGGATGAAAACAAAGTCCTGAGGCGAAAGCTTATAACCTCAAAGTGAATTCTGAAAGGAGACTCACATCCCCTCACAACCTGCCACTAATGTTGCTTACCAAAGGCCAAGTAGTTCTCATTCATGACCATGAATTCAGCATTTTNTTTTTAAGTAAACAGAATACATTTAGAAAATAAACCATAGTAGTTCCAAAGGTTCGAGTATAATTACTTCTAATTGTTATAATTTTTGAAGATGACAACTAATCCACTGACACCCAGTAAATGTTACCACTTTCTAAAGTACATGCTGGGGTAGGCTACAATGGAAAATGCAATCATAACCCAAACAAGAACTGTTAGCTGCAAGCAAAGTCAGAATTCAGTTCCCTGCTGTACTTTTGGAAGTCTGACCATACTTTCTATTCTTCATACCTGGTTTTCCTGGTCTGAGTTACTCTGGTATTATTACTAAAATGGGCTGTCTGCATTAACCCAAACATGAGAACAGTGATATTTTGATTATTTCCTTCACCTTAAGGAAGAGGGGATATCTGTACCTGAACTACAACACTCAAGGGGGCATTTTAAAACACTGCTCTAAGCAGATCAACAAACAGCTACTGCATTAAAATTTGGGGAGGCTACCACCCTGTATAAGAATCCTCAGAGGAGGATACCCAAGTACTATGGAATCCAGGAAGTATCAGTTAAACTACAGTGATAATCTAAGTTCTTATAACTATGTATGTTCTTTTCTTGGCATAAACATTTATTGAGCTACATGGTGAACATCATCTAGCTGGAGCTGTTTAGTTTAAGGAAGAAGAGGCTGAAGGGAGACCTCATCACTGTTTACAGCTACCTTGAAGGGTGATGTGGAGAGGCTGCTGCTGGTCTCTCTCACAGGTAGACAGAACAAGAGGGAATGGCCTCAAGCTGCGAATGGGTAGGTTTAGACTGGACATTAGGAAAAAAATTTCCACAGGAGTGGTCAGGAATTGGAATAGGCTGCCCAGGAAGGTGGTTGAGTCACCAACACTGGATGTGTTTAAAAGTCATTTGGATGTGGTGCTTAAGGATATGGTTTAGGGTAAACATTGTAGAGTAGGGATATCAGTTGGACTTTGGTGATCCTGAAGGTCTTTTCCAACCTAAAGGATTCTGTGATTCTGTGATCAAGCTACCAACAAATTTATTTGCTGCCAATGAACACTTTTTACAAATGCAGTTACAAATCTTCAATTATAATAAACACTAGAATCCTTTTTGAAGTGCAAAAAAAAAAAAAAGTCCAAATAGGACAAAACCTGCTCATTTTCCATATGTGGTCCTAAGTTCCCACCTCATGTTCTAAGATCTATTTTTTTTTTCTGCAAATGTTTCATTGTTTGCTTTTTGTTGTCTTGATCAAAGTTATTCTTACTAAAAATGTCTGTTTTTATGTTTGCCGAGAAAGGAGAACCCTTGTCATTTCAGTTACAGCAAAGGCAATGCTATTGCCTTTAAGATCCTTGGTTTCTCAAAGCTAAGTATTTCTGCAAGGTTAAAAATAAATAAAAGTTGAAGAATTTTGAAAGAAATTCCAACTCTTGGAAGTCGTGTATTTCTTGTATCTGCACTGCAGATGTACTGCACCTACACAGCACTATTCTCAGCACAATGGAAAACTACGATTGGAGCAAACAAACAAATGGAAGTGTCGTTACACTGAACTAAGTATTTTATGTTATTCAGAAGGAAAACCTAGATGTAAGAATGAACGCAGCTGCCGTGAGATGAACACAAGTCTGCAAGCAGTACTGAAGATCCTACTCCATCTGGTAAGAATGTCAACAACACAGCAACACTTCAGCAAAAACTTCATTTTCAAAACATGGTGTCTCAACATGGTCTGTTTGAAATCTGTTTGTGTAATGATTTATCCAATATATCTTGGGATGTTTTCTATAAAATAATATTCATAAAAGCTAAGTGTCACTAGACTGTGTTATGAAATGTAACTTACTTTAAATAATTTGCAACTCTATTGCTTAGACTTTAAATAGTGCTTTAAAAATATGTTCTCCCTTCTGTTTACTCATGTCAAGTTTGAATATTCAAATTATACCATCTTCACCAAAACCAAACCAAATCAAACCAAAGGTTTGACTAGCTTTCTGTTTTCTATGTAACTTTTCATGGGTAAGTGGATTTTGTTGCTGAAATAGGAAAGCTTAAAAGATTCCTACTAATGATTTCTTTGGTTTTCGTGCCCCATTTTCATCATGCAAAGGATGAAGCCAGATAACAAACCATGCTTTCCTTCTCTCCAAGAAAAATGAAAATGCTTTGAATGGAAATAATTTTTATTTCCATTAATTTTATTTTTAATTTCAACTGAAGACTTTTTTTTTTTCCTTTTTTCAAACAAGAAATATTTTTGTGTTCTTTTACGCACAAAACCCCCGCTATATTCTAGTATTTGTGTGGCAATACACCATAAGAAACCTGTCACTAGAGCTATATTACTTCTGACTGACCTACCAAGTGATAAACAGGTTTTATGAAAATAGCATATAGCCACAGACTAGGATGAAAANGTGTCTAGACCTGCTTCTTTGATGTAGAGAACTCAAGGAGAAAAGGTAAAAAACAACAACAACAACAACAAAAAAACCCTGCTGGAAAGAATTCTGTACAGAAATTGTAAGCTATGAGGCAGACTTATAACAAAGGAAACATGAGAGGTCACCCATACCACTATCTTTCTAACACTATTACATTATTTTCACAATATTTTCCTAACTTGATTCTTTTATTATTTTTACTATTTCTAAGGGACAAAGAATAAAGCTTTTTTATTATATAAGACCATAAAGTTGCTTATATTTGCCAGTGCTGAAACTTCACCTCTCAAAATATTATTGCCAGGATGCTCCTACTGAAGCTAAGTATCATGGCATAAAATAATGAAATAATAAATCTCACATACAAAACATGTATTACGAAGAACTTTATCATTGGCCTTGTACTGTTTGCAGCAGTGACACTGACTGTTAATAGCTTTGTAGAGTACAGTCTCAAGTCAAACAAAGGGTGCATTTACAGACCAATTTCACTAACACAGTCCTTTCCTGGACAAAAAATAATAGACTAAAGCAGCTAAGAGAACTTTTTTTTTTTCCCCTGATGACTGAGTACAAAAGAAAGATCCTTTCTATGCTGGGTTGATAAGGGAGACAGAAACAATGTTTGTAGGTTTATAAAGTCAGTTACATTGCTGAAAGACAATAGGGCATTTTCCTGCAGTATTATCAAACTTCTCTGTATGAATCCTTTAATGATCATAATAACACAATTTCTTTAATTTTTACTGATAAATTGTGAGGAAAAAAAAGCTTAACAATAGCTTGTACTTGTGTGGGGTAGTGTGCTTATCACATAAAATGATAATAGTATATCAGCAAGGTTTGAGCTATAAGGCTCCTGGCACATTACCAACTTATTCAAAATCCGAAAGAGAACTTTATAGTACAAGCCCAAGTCACCGGTGTGATAAGTTTTTACAGGAATATTCTCCACTGTTAGGAGTGCACAGATTAGCAGTGCACTGCTAAGTCAAATAAATATTTGTATTAACAGAAAGATTCTTTATGAAAAAATATTTCAAGTGCATGGACTAATTAGTATGGATACAGTTTGGTTTTTTTGGTGTAAACATCTAATACCATTTTGACTACAAAATCCAGCATCAGGAGTGCCAGCGACCTCCCCAAGGCCCAGAGATGTTCATACTGGTGAGCTTTGGTTTCTGTGTGATCCAGCTTGGCCCTTCCTATAGTACCAAAGAGTGAGACAGCAGGCTGTGGTGGTAGGCCTAGGCAGGGCAAAATAGGCTTATACATGTCCTTGCTTGCCCAGGTATGTTTTCCTGCTCCCCTTCCTTCTGCTATGGGGATAAGCAACCATGGGAAAGAGGATAAAGAACCTGGAGCCACTCAGTCTAAGGATTCTGGCTTGCCTGGACTTGTTTGCATCCCATGGTAAACAGGGTACACACTCTCAGATTGTGTCTGCCTTGTGCAAGGCCTGCGTTTTGCCTTAAAAAGAGTAAAGCAAGCCTATGGCTTCACTTAATATGGTCAAGCTTGGCTAACTGCCATTCCAATTCCAAAGGCCCATTAGTCTTGGGCTGTATTGATAAAAAGAGATGAGCTCTGCCTGCTGTTGTATCTGTGCTCTGTCATTGTATTCGTGCTTGCTACTTGCNCACAAAGACCCAATTATTATTAAAATTAGTGGCTGGGGTGGCAAAAGTTCCAAATATTGAATATTAATAAACAATATTAATCTTTGAAAATATCATCTCGCTTTAATTAATTAGCCCTCTATAAGACAGGCACTGCATTTTAGGTTGGGATGGCTGATGGGATGTTTCAGGGAAAATTATATCAGTCTGGAAAGATCAGTCAAGCAAGTCAGAGCTGCATCCACTGCACAGAGCTGTGCCCAGAATTTTGGTGTCAGCAGGAGGAAAAATGACACAGGAATTTCTGCATTTCCTGCACATCCTCACCCTGGATGAGGTTGGATGAGGCCTTGAGCAGCCTGGCCTAATGGAAGGTGTCCCTGTCTATGTCAGGGAGGTTGGTACTGGATGATCCTTAAGGTTCCTTCCAGCCCAAACCATTTTATGACTCTATGATCATCCAGAAGAGCATCAGTTTTCAAGAGGTCATGTACTTTGTCCACAGGACAGTTGTATCAAATGTCCAATACATCTAAAAACTTCTCCAACTGGTTACATTCAGGTGAACTTAGCTGTATCCTCATTGACATCATAAAATACATAGATGAAGTGATAAAGGAAAAATACACACTGTTCAGATGGCTCAAAACTATTATTTATTTCTGTCAAAAATAATTGTCTTAAATATCAGGTACCCGTCTCCTCTTTACCATTGTGCTCTCAAAATTAAGTGTATGTTCTTAAAGGTTGGAGGAAAGTATTAGAATGAAACTATTAGCTGACTGATACAATATCTCTAGTAAGGACAATAACACAATAGAGACAATGGATACAAGAAAGTAATAGGATAAAACTATAACTCAGAAAGTTATAAAACACGAAAGACGCCATTGCATAATAGTTAAGATGTATTATGTTCACCCATAACACAAAATACTTCTTTTGTAAGTGAAAAAAAAAACAATTTCTCCTATACAGATTTTCAGAGCATTAATACAACTTCCTAAAACACATGTGAAGATTTCCCTTCAGACTTATATCATGTTTAAATACAAAGCTGTATGGGATCCTATTTCTGTGTGATACTGGAGTTCAAATACACAATGTTAAATCCCTCTTAATCTGCAGGGTATAAAGGAAACATTCCTGGTAGAACAGACCACAATGAGTTTGGTTTAGTTTAGTTTTGTTTTTCGTTGTGTTCTTGTTTGGATAATTGTGGGGTTGGTGGGTTTTGTTAGCTTCTTTGGGGGCTTGAGGTTGGTTGTTTCTTTGGTTTTGGTTTTTTTTTGGGTGGGTTTTTTATTTTTTTTGCTTTTTAGTTTTATTAGAAAAAATAATTCAAATACAAAGGAAACAGAATGGATAACGGAGATGGATTGTCTCAAGTTTTTACTGAAACTCTGCAGATTCTGGAAGCTGCTTTTCCAAAAGTAGCTGCTTTGTCCCTGGCCAAACAATATGTTACATCTTCTAATCCCTGAACATATCTAACCTATCCAAGAAGAAAACTATTACTATTTTTTTGTACAATGTGTGATGTCCCTTATCTCTGATAAAAGACCAAGATCTGTTATTAACTCAAGCCTACAAGTGTACTCTATTCATCCTTTTCATTGACCTCCTGAGATTAAGAAAAAAGAAAGAAAAGGCTTTATCAGATATCGAAAGATATTACTGAACAATCTGTAGCTTCCAGTCATGCTGTAAAAATAGATCAGTCTATTGTTACTCCAATCACTACAGCTTATTTACATTTGGCATTCGAGTTCTTGCTTTTGGCAGTTATTTAGTCTTCATGTACAGCTCATGAGATAATACAGAACACCCATTTATAACACCTCTCCCATCTTGCAGTTTCAGACTATTTTGTACACAGAAAACAAACAAACAATCAAAAACAACAACAACAACAACAACAAAAAGGAAAACCAATTAAATTTCCATCCTGTAGGTTTGATTTTATCTCTTAATAGAATTGTAAAATCATTTAGGTTGAAAAAGTCTTTCAAGATCATTGAGTCCAACCATTAACCTAACACTATGAAATCACTAAACTGTGTCCCTCAGTGCCACATCTACACATCTTTTAAACACCTCCAGGGATTGGTACTCTACCACTTTCCTAGCAGCCTGTTCCAATGCTTGACATCTCTTTCAGGGTAAAGAAATGCAGACTTCAACACAGAATCACCTGGGTTGGAAGGGATTTCCAATGGTCGTCTTGTCCAACCCCCTTGCAGTGAGCAGTGATGTCCTCTACTAGATCAGGTTGCCCTCTAATAGTATAAAGGTGAACAGAAATAAACTCTTTTTTTTTTTTTTTTTCCCCCCCTTAAATTGTGCGACCTTGTAACAGCTTTTCCCAGGCCAGTTTAACATACAGAACTTTTCCTGTCTGACAGCATTTAGGGTAGAACAACCGTCAGAAAAGATTTTGTGGCAAAGATGCAATTTTCATGACAGTGTACTTTCTTCTAGAAAGAATTCTTCAGACTGCATAAGTTTTCTGCTATGTTATGGTGTAGTGGTGCGGAAGGGGTAATTAGCTACTGCGAGAAGATATTTTAAAAATACTAATGTATAGTTTATTAATATTAAATAATCGGAACTNTACCCTTTTTTGGGCAGATCACAGGCCTTGCATAAGGCAACCCTGTGCATCCTGTTTACCGCAGTTGCTAGGCTGACCCCAGACCCCAGACTTAGTGGCGCCAGGTCCTTTGTCCCTTTTCCCGTGGTTGCTCTCCCCAAAACAGGAGGAGAGAGAGCAGAAAAACATGCCTGGGTAAGCCAGGACATGTACAAGCCTAATTTGGCCTGTTTAGGCCTACCATGACATGTAGATGAGTCACCATTCTGGGTTTGAGACACTTGCTGGTTAGAAAGGTCAAGAGAGGACACAAGAGTGATGTACACACAGGATGTTTTTCCTTTTGTTTTTACAGACTTATGTTGCATTCTGGGTACAGCTCAGAGGGAAAATAGAGGATTGTTTAGAAATCACAAGTCCTGCATAACCAAAATGACTGAGGAGGAACAAAGGATATAGGATTAGGAAAATGCTGTATTAACAAAAGAAGGTGAAAGGCACTGGGACTGGCTAACCACTGTCTATGCTACATTAAATAATCATATACCTTTCATTAACCCTTTCCTCATCCACAGAAAAAGAAAAATTAGGTTCTTCAAGATAAGGACTGCAGAAGTCATGTATCTCTTCCAGTAAAAGCTTCAATCACAGCTGAAAAACAATTACTCTTAAAATGAGAGCCACTACAATAAGACCAAAAAGTTGTTTTTTGGTTTGATTTTTTTTAACTTGAGAAGTATTACCTTTCATAAATGGGCTAAACAACATTTTGCTGATTCCATCTCTAAATCAAGGCAAATAAAAAGAGACTCAACATTTCAAAATCACATTGTTAAGGCCCTGGAAAACCTTATTTTAAGTGTCTTCCTAAAATGAATTTTAATGGTTGGATAATTACAACTCCTCTAAAGCAGTTTATAGGAGATTTATTGACAGAGCCTTACTTACACATGAAGTGACATAGAGAAGCAATGCTGTTTTCAATCACGCATACTGCCGTGCTTTAGGGAAAGCTTGATAAGAAATTACTTCCTTTACAAAAAATTTGAAGCAACCCTTGCCAAGAAATATGAAAAAACCTTTATGGTTTTGTTTACTTATTAATTTTTCATTGTCTACTTATTTCCATTTTCCTGCTTTATCAGTTTCCACAAGCACTTGATTGTTAGTAGGAAATAAAACCTACCTGAAAAGCTCTGTGTAGTTCACTTGGTATTGACTCTCTGACAGTGAGGTCAAACGGTCTTTCTTCAACTTACATTTCCAATTGAATTTACATTTAATATTAATTTAACATATGAATGCTGTAAATGCCAATAATAACCTTTCACTCAAAGGAAAGATACATGCATTAGTGCTCTGATAAATTTAAATGGGACCTTGGGAGAAGGATCATGAAGGGAAATCGTAATGTGGATAATCAAAGTGCTATATACATACATAGTAAGAACTCAAGTTCTGTAACCTCCACAGATCTGCACTGACTAAAAAAAAATCAGGATTGTATCAGCCATTTTATAGCACTGGTTACTTCTAGATTAATGAATCTGCAATGCTATAGCTAGGAGAATTCTTTAAAAACCAAACAACACCAGTTCTTTTCACTTGATTTTGTTACTAAAGTATTTGTTTTCTAGCCCTTGTCTCTAAATCTGTTATGTTCTGGAGATTTCTTTGCCCTCGTTTCCCAGAGACTACCCTAGATTTTTTCTGGAATGTGGACACTACACTTACATCACACACTGGTCCTCCATCACACCAAAAGCCTAAATCTTTTTAGAAAATTAATTCATTGTTTTTCACAGAATCACAAGGTGGTAGGGGTTGGAAGTGACCTGTAAAGATTATTGAGTCCAACCTCACTACCAGAGCAGGATCACCTAAAGCAGACTACCCACGAACATGCCCAAGCAGACCTTGAAAGTCTCCAGGGATGGAGACTCCACGACCGTTCTGGGCAGCCTGTTCCAGTGCTTTGTTTCAGTGTTTCTTCTCACTTGCTGTGTTCGAGTTTGTGCCTATTACCTGGGAAGAGTCTGTCCCCCTCTTCTTGACATCCCTCTTAGATATTTGTGAGCATTAATAAGACTCCCCCTCAGCTTCCTCTTTTCCAAGCTAAACAGCCCTAGTTCTCTCAGCTATTCCTCATAGGATAGATGTTCCAGCCCCCTCATCAT
>WBNM01004098.1:3845-15447 GCA_013399055.1 Ramphastos sulfuratus | reverse complement strand
CCCCCCCCCCTTCTTCTCCTGCTGCTAATACAAAACTAGAGTTTAATTCTGAGTGAATTTATGTTGGTGTCAGCTCAGAAGTGCTGACTTTGCAAGTCAGTATGCTGGGGGGCAGAGCCACTGCCCTCAATTTCAGAAGCTCTAGGTCAGATCTTCCTGCAGCAGGAAGGACATGGACCTGATGGAGAGGGGCCAGGAAAGTGCTCAGGGAGTTGGAGCAGCTCTGCTGTGAGCACAGGCTGAGGGAGCTGGGGGTGTGCAGCCTGGAGAGGAGAAGGCTTCAGGGAGACCTCAGAGCTGCCTGCCAGTGCCTGAAGGAGCTCCAAGCAGGCTACAGAGAGACTGTTCTCAAAGGCCTGCAGAGACAGGATGAGGGCAATGGTTTGAAATGAGAGCAGAGCAGATGGAGATTGGATGTGAGGAACAAGTTCTGCAGCAGGAGGCTGCTGGAACACTGCAGCACTGCCAGGGAGGTGGTTGTGAGCCCATCCCTGGAGATATTCAAGTTGATGCCAGACAAGGCTCTGGACAACCTGCTCTGGTGGAGGATATCCCTGCTGAGTGCAGGGGTTGGACTGGATGAGCTTTGGAGGTCCCTTCCATCCTAAACTGTTCTATGGTTCTGTGATCTTCAGAGCAGGACTCACAGCCAGGTGCCAAACGTTGCCTGTGGGCACAGGGCTGTGTTTCAGGCAAGAGCTGCTGATCCAAATCCCACCTCTGTGCTTTCAATCAATGTCTTAAGGATGTTTTTTTTCCCTTGACCTCAGACCCCTCCCTCCAAGGTCAAGCTTTCCAGGAATGCACAAACCACTCCTGTGGATCTGCTGGCAGCGTGGAGGTCTGAGATGCCCCCAGCCAGGTTCTCCAGCTGTGCAAAAATGCTTACACTCAGGTTCCCCTTTTGAAAGGCTCCGAGTCAAGGAGCTTTTGTGCTGCAGAAGCAAGTGTGGCTGCCCTCGTGTGTGATTGCCACCCTGCCTGGATATTGAGTACCAAATTCCATCAAGTCAGTCTAATTTAACAAGGATTCCATGGAAATTTGTGTGCATTTCCTCTTCCCTCCCCCTTGGAACACTGGAAGCTGCTCCTGTCTGCTTCTCATTGATAAGCCTGGGGGAGGGAGCAGCAGTTCTGAGTGCCTAGGAGAATGGCTGTGAAAGCAAAGCACTTCAAAGGAGTGAAGCCCCTTTGATTTCTGAGCTCAGGCCCGGGCTCACTGCTTTGCTTCTCCTGGTGAAGGTGATTACGGTTTCGTATTTCTCGTCTGATTCAGTGGGAACTTGCCAGCAGCCAGCTGGGAGGAGCAGGGTGGTAGGGATCAGGCAGAGGGACTTCAGGCCAGAGAAATCCTCCTTCTGCCCTCTCACTTTGTTCCCCTTCTGCGTGCACACAGAGATGCATGCATGGACTGCCCAGCTGCGGCTGCTGAGTCTGGAGCAGCCTGAGGGCAGAGCTCGTTGCTCTCCGCAGCTCCCTGCGAGGGGGCTGGAGCCAGGTGGGGGTTGGGCTCTGCTCCCAAGTCTCAGCTGATAGGAAGAGAGGCAATGGCCTGAGATTGTGCCAGTGAAGGGTTAGATTGGAGAGCAGGAAGAATGTCTTTGCTGCAGGAGTGGTCAGGGATTGGCACAGGCTGCCCAGGGAGGTGGTGGAGGCCCCATCCCTGGAGGTGTTCCAGAGGGGTGTGCCCATGGCACCTGGGGACAGGGTTTGGTGCCTTGGTGGTGTTGGGTTGCTGTTGGGCTGGATGAGCTCAGAGACCTTTCCCAACCCAAACAGTTCTGTGATTCTGTGACTGAATATGGTTGAGTTATTCCTGATGCTTCCTGTCTGCTCCACCTGGCAGTCCTCACCTGCCTCTGCTGTGTCCTGCACTTCTCTGCGTGCTGCTGTGCAGGGAGGATCTGTTGTGTGAGTGACTTTGACAGGAGACTGCTGGCACTGCCAGAGCCCCTCCTGCCTTAGCTACAGGAACTGGGAGGTGCCTTGGGAAGGTGGTGGCAGACTGGAAGTGCAGAAACAGCTGCAGGAGCTGAATGTTTCTCTGGGGACCTGGATCCTCTGTGCCTCTGAAAGAGCTGTGTCCCTGGCTCCTTACTGCATGGCAGTTCTGCTTCTGTGCTGTTAGTGATTTCAGTAGGAAGAGGCTTTTCCCTTAGCCCTGCAACATCACTGGGTGCAGAAGGACAAGGCAAGTGCCCTGGGAGCTGGAGTGAGCTCAGACCTCCAGGTTACACTGTTTGCAACCTCAACCACGCACCCCAGCAGGCAAGGGGAGCACAGTTGAAAGGGCCTGGCTGCAGAACCTGCTGGAGGTCAAAGCTGTAGTGCAGCCTGAGCTGCCTTTTCCCGACTAGATGAAGGATTCACNAGTGACCTGTGCTAGTGGGAGGTGTCCCTGCCTATGGCAGGGGGTTGGAACTGGCTGATCCTTGAGGTCCCTTCCAACCTTCCCATTCTATGATTCCTCTAGCACTAAGCTCCCTGCACCAGGCTCTGATAATGCACTTTGCGTCGGAAAACTTCGGGCTCAGGCAACTGAGTAGCAGAGGTGCAGTGAGCCCAGCAGGTGGTGCCCCCGGGAGGGTCGTGCCGTGCCCCCCGGGGAGGGCTGCGCCGGCTCCGGGGAGGGTCGCGCCGTGCCCCTGGAGGAGGGGGTTGGGCCGTGCCCCCGGGGAGAATGGCGCCGTGCCCCCCCGGGGAGGGTGGCGCTGTGCCCCTGGGAAGGCTGTGCTGGCCCCGACCTTTCCCAACCCAAACACCCCCGGGGGAGGGTTGTGCCGTGCCCGGGGGGAGAGTGGTGCCGTGTCCCCGAGAAGGGTCGCGCCGTGCCCCCGGGGAGGTTGCGCTGTTGGGAGGTAGCAGAGGAACAGTCCCAGCTCAGCTTCTGGCCAGAACTGCTCTTTCTGGCCGCTGTTTCCCAGCTCTTACTGCAGGGGTGGTGCTTGTGGTGCGCACACAAAGCTTGGAGCTCCTTCTGATCTTAGTCTGACCAACACAGCAGAGTGGGAGACCTGGAACTTGTCTTGTTCGTGGCTCTGGCTCTCAGCTCCTTCCGACGGCTGCTGTCTGGCTTCAGAACCCCCAGCTGGCTTCCAGCTGCCCTGCTCTCCCCAGATGGATGAGCTGTTACAGAGATGGCTCTCCCTTCTCCACGGGACTCAGGGAAACCTCTGCTAGTGGCTCTGAAGCCCTGGGTGGGAGGAAGGCATGCAGGAAACATCAATATGGACAGGAAGATTACTGAGCCTGGGCCTGTCTACTGCCTTGCAGCCCTCTGGGAACTGTGTGGTGGCAGAGCACTCATGGAAGCACAGAACATTAGAGCTGGGAAGGCACCTCCAGAGATCATCCAGCCCAACCCCCTGCCAGGGCAGTCTGCACAGGAAAGCATCCAGGGGAATTTGGGAAGTCTCCAGAGGAGGAGACTCCACAACCTCTCTGGGCAGCCTGCTCCAGGCCTCCAGCACCCTCACACCAGAGAAGTTTCTCCTCATGTAGAGCTGAAACCTTCTCTGCTCCAGTTTGCATCCTTTGGTCCCTCTCTTACTGCTGTGCACCACCCTAAGGAGCTTGGCCCCCTCCACTGGACCCCCACCCCTCAGGTATCCACAGACACTGCTCAGCTCTCCTCTCAGTCCTCTCTTGCCAAGACTAAGCAGCCCCAGGGCTCTCAGCCTCTGCCCACAGGAGATGCTCAGCTCCCCCACTCATCCTGCTGGCTCTGCCTTGGGCTCTCTCCAGCAGGTCTCTGTCTCTCCTGAACTGGGGAGCCCCAAACTGGACACAATACTCCAGGTGTGGTCTCAGCAGGGCAGAGCAGAGGGGGAGCAGAACCTCCCTAGCCCTGCTGGCCACACTCCTCCTGGTGCCCCCCAGGCTGCCATTGGCTCTCTTGCCCACAAGGGCACATTGCTGTGCCATGCAGAACTTGCTGCCCACCAGCACTCCAAGGAGCTGCTCTCCAGCAGGGCAGCCCCAACCTCTACTGCTGCCTGTTGTTGTTGCTCCCCAGATGCAGGACCCTGCACTTGTCCTTACTGATCACCATGAGGTTTGCCTCCCCCCAGCTCTCAGCCTGTCCAGCTCTGCTTGGGTGGCAGCACAGCCTCGGGGGTCTCTGCCACCCCTTCTGCTCTGAAGGGAACCATCAAGCTTGTGAGCAGCCTCCTCCTTGTGCCTGCCAGGTGCCCTTGCCTGGGTTCCTTAGCAGTGCTCCAGCAGTCTCCAGAGCTGGCTCAGTTCATCAGCTCTCAACATTTCAGTACTGGGAGGCTGCTCACAGCTGAATTTTGTAGCTGGCTCTTTGCTGGGCAGTGAGTTGAATGCAGCCTTGGACCCTAAAACCCAGGTACCTGGGGAGACCTTCAGAGTCTCAGCTTGCCCTTCTCAAGCTCAAATCCATTCCTTCTCCTCCTGTCACTCCAGGCCTGGTCAGAAGTCCCTCCCCAGCTTTCTCATAGGCCCCTTTGGGTACTGCTGAGGTGGAAGCTCCTGAGTTCTACTTTGTGCTGTCCCCCTTGTCCTGTCACTGGCAGACAGCACTGATATGGTCAGGAACAAGAGACCCTTCAGGCCAGCCTGGTTTTCATCTGAGCTTTCCAGAAGGTGCTGAGGTGGTTTGGTTCTCAGCCAGCTCACAGCAGTGAAGAATCACAGTGAGGGTCCCAGGCAGCTGAATCAGCTGCAAGCTTGATCCTGATGGGAGGCAAAGCAGACTCAGGGAGGGGTATTTGTGAATAAGAAGGGAATGATGTAGTGATGTAGAACTGAATGGCTCAGGAAGAGAGAGCCCTGAGAGCCTGGCAGCCTTTGGATCTGGATTGCTTGGCATGTAGAGGGCAGCTCCTGGCCTCAGCCTGGAAATAGCTAAGCCCTCAGGAGATGTGGATGGCTCTGCTGGCACAGCACATGGGCTGTGTGCACAGAGCAGGGCACAGTTGCTCTCCTGCAGCAAGAAAAGGCAACTTTTCCCCAGTGAAAGTCAATGACCTTCTGATTTTATTGGAATTCCTCTCTAGGATTGCAGGGAAGTTGATAGCTCCAGTGAAAAGTGTTTGGAGGAAACTTGGGGAAATCCCTCTAGCTATCAAAACACTCCTACTGTTTTCTGTGCCCTAAATGTTGATCTCTGCTAAGTATAACACACAGGGCCTTATCCTTGTGGAAACAAAAGGATAATTCAGTGCAGTTGTTTAGACAGCACAAAGCTTTAGGGCAAGTCACAAGCAGCAGCAATGCCAACCTCACTGAGCCTGCTGGAGTGGCTGTGGGCAGTGGAGAGGGTCAGCTCATGCCCAGACCCGTGCAACAGGTACTGCTGACACCAGCCTGGGTATAGAATCATAGAATGGTAGGGTTGGAAGGGGCCTCAAGGATCATCTAGCTCCAACCCCCTGCCATAGGCAGGGACACCTCCTGCTAAAGTCTCTTTTTCTTCCTTTTCCTCCTCCCTCCCAGAAAGACTTTGCTGGCTTCTGTCTTGGCCCTTGGAGCTGTTGTGTGGTGCTGTGTGGCCTGTGATGATGGCTGAACATGAGCCAGTGTGTGCTCAGATGGCCAAGCAGGCTGATGCCATCCTGGCTGGCATCAGCAGTGGTGTGGCCAGCAGCAATAGGGCAGTGACTGTGCCCCTCTGCTCAGCACTGCTGAGGCTGCACCTCAAATAGCAGCTTCAGTTCTGGGACCCTCACTCCAAGAAGGACATTGAGGGGCTAGAGCAGGCCCAGAGGGCAACCAAGGTGGGGAACTGTGATGGATTGGGATCCAATGAGTTTCAATTGGTTACCCAATGGAAAACAAAAAGTAAAATAGCTTCATCATAACTTCCAGACTTAATTAGCAATAAATCAAATTTAATTAGCCCCACGTTGGGTGCCAAAATAAAAGATGTGATGGTTTGGGAGTTCCCCCCCCACTTTGTAAAGTCCCCCAGACTAGACTCAGCCAGCTGGAAGTTAAGGCCTGAAGCTCTGTTTACAGCTCAGCACAATGTACAAGCAGAGACAGACACAACAGACAGGAATAGTTACAGACATAGACAAGGTAAAGGGAATACAGAAACACAATTCCCCTGCCAGCAATCAGAGTCCCCAGGAGGGGCTCCCAACCACCCTTCCACCTTCTCCCCACCCCTCTGCCTTACCCCAGGCTCTGCCTTAGGTGCAAGGTGAGTTTGGAGGCTGGGCCAGGGGGGTTAGAAGCAGAGTGGTTAGTGAGGTTAGCAGAGAGGAGAGGACACACAGCTCCCAGAGAGAGACCAAGAGAGACTCTGCCTTATCTATGTTTGTGTTCTTGTTCTTATCCATCTCAGCAAGCCCAGGAGTGCAGCAGCCATCACCAGGGGTTGCTTTTCACAGCCTAGAATATAATTTTCTCCATTAAAATATTCCAATTAGCCTCAAACCAGCACAGGAACATGAATCTTGTGAGGCATGGCTGAGAGAACTGGGGGTGTTTGTTCACAAGAGAAGGCTGAGAGGAGACCTCATTGCTCTCTGCAACTGCCTGAAAGGAAGCTGGAGCCAGCTTAGGGTTGGTCTCTCCTTGCATGCAGCAAGTGACAGGAGAAGAGCAAATGGCCTCAAGTTGTGCCAGGCCAGGTTCAGGTTGGGTATTAGGGAAAAATTCTTCCCAGAAAGGTTTGTCAGGCCCTGGCCCAGGCTGCCCAGGGAGGTGATGGAGTCCCCATCCCTGGAGGGAAGCTGCACAGATGTGGTGCTGAGGGAGGTGGTTTGGTGCAGTGGTGGCAGTGAGCTCTGGGGCAGTGCCTGCACTTGAAGAACTGGAAGATCTCTTCCAGCCTCAGCAGTTCTATGAGCTCTGTGCCTTGGTCAGAAGCGCTGAGCCTACCCTCAGCCTCCATCTGGCTGAGCCTCCCAGCAGCATTGTGGCTGTGCTCAGGGTCTGGCTGCAGAGCTGCACTTTCCCTGTCCTGTCAGGAGCTGCAGCTGCATCCTGCCTCCAGCCATGCCAGGAGGGGCTGTGTGTGGTAGGTGCTGCCTGCGGTAGCTCTGTCCTTACCGGGGCACAGCAGCAGGTCAGGGCTGCGTGTGGAGCTGAGCCTGTCCCCCTGAACCAAGCGATTAGGCAGGAATGTGGCTGCTCTGCTCGGGCTGCAGGCTTAAGCAGGCTGCTTGCTGGGCCCTGAGGGGTTCCAGCCTGCTGGCCTCTGCCTTGGTCCACTTTGTGGTCACTGGTCCAGCCAAACCAAGCCTGCTAACAACGAGTTGGTTTTGCACTTGCAAACCCCCAACAGGTCCTCCGGGGACCCCAGGAAGCCTGAGAAGCTTGGCTAAAAGCCAGCAGTTTGGACTAGGGAGGATGCAAACATTGCTTCTGAGGCTGGCTCTGGAGGTTTGCTGTGGTCTGAGTCTTTCTGAGCATTCCCGGGGGGTGCATGGGTGGAGGAAGGCCTTGGGTGGTGCCCTTGGGAAGCAGCAGTGTGAGGAGGAGGGGGAAGCAGCTTGGGGTGTCAGTGTCTGCCTGTCCAGTGCTTGCTCTGAGCTGATCAGTCGTGCTGGCCAGGAGGGAAGCTCTGAAGTGTGAGTGTGGCTCTGGTGGAGCTCACAGCATTTTGGCTCCAGGGTTTGTTACCTTACCCGCAGCAGTCTCTTGTCTGTGCCACCAGGGTTACAGGCTGCAGACATCCAGAAGCTGCAGGGGAGGAACTGCTCCTCCAAACAAAGCTGCTGAGCAGCAGGTTCAGAAAGCTGGTGGGGTGCAGGACAGGGCTGCCTCCCTGTTCAGAAGCAAAATGCAGCTGGAGCAAACTGTGTTTTAAGTCCAGCTGCCCTCTGGGGTCCTCCCAGCCTGCTGGGATGTCAGGCTTGCTTGTCCCCTCTGGTGCCCAGGCACCTGGAGCCCTGTGCCACTGCTCTTGGTGAGTCAGCAGAGAGCAGGCAGCTCCCTCCTGGCATCTGCTGAGGCAGGGGAGTGTTTAAGCTCAGACCAGCAGCTTTCAGTGTCTCCAAATGGAAGCAAACTCTTGAATTGGTTGCTGTAGCTGGCCTGAGAGAGCCATCCTGAACCTCCACAGTAGATGCAGCCCAGACAGCCAATTGAGTCCTGGGCTGCAGCAAGAGCAGTGTGGGCAGCAGGGCAAGGGAGGGGATTGTGCCCCTTTGCTCTGCTCTCCTCAGACCCCAGCTGCAGTCCTGTGTGCAGTTCTGGAGCCCCCAGCACAGGAAGGACATGGAAGTGTTGGAGCCAGTGCAGAGGAGGCCACCAAGATGCTGAGAGGGCTGCAGCAGCTCTGCTGTGAGGACAGGCTGAGAGAGTTGGGGCTCTGCAGCCTGGAGAAGAGAAGGCTTCCAGGAGAGCTTGGAGTGGCCTTGCAGGATCTGAAGGGGGCTGCAGGAAGGCTGGGGAGGGACTATTGACAAGGTCTGGGAATGGCAGGACAAGGGGAATGGGTTTGAAGTGTCAGAGGGGAGATTGAAAGTGGATGTTAGGAGGAAGTTGTTTGCAGTGAGGGTGGTGAGACACTGGCACAGGTTGCCCAGGGAGGTTGTGGCTGCTCCCTCCCTGGAGGTGTTCAAGGCCAGGTTGGATGAGGCCTTGAGTGACCTGTGCTAGTGGGAGGTGTCCCTGCCTATGGCAGGGGGTTGGAACTGGCTGATCCTTGAGGTCCCTTCCAACCTTCCCATTCTATGGTTCTATGTGACTGGATGTCTGCTGGCATCAACACTCTTACTCCCCCTGGGAAGAGTGTCTTAGCTGTGAGCAGGACAGGAGCTCTTGGTCTGGAGCCCTGCCTTCAGACTCTCAGGCAGTAGGTCATGGTCTGAAGAGCCTCAGTTGGCCATGAAAGTCTTCCAATGGGGTGTGAGTGGAGGAGTCCCTCTGGAAAGGACTAGGGGAAAACAGACCAAGCAGGAGTAGCTTCTCTCAGCAAAGCAGAGGAAGAAGCAATTCCATGGGGTGCTGTGGGGCATTGAGCTAAATATGCTGCAGCTGAGCCCTTAAAGAGCTACTTTTTGGCTCATTTGGTTTGCTTGCTTGGAATATTCTGAGTGAGCAGCAATAGATCCTTTGCCATCTTGGGTGCCTGCCAGTGAAGTCCTGAACCTTTCTCTCCAGCATCTGTATATAATCTGAAAGGCCATTTAGAGTCTCTCTAAGCCATGCTGAGGTCTTTTGGCACTTTGTCTGACGCCTGCTTGCATTCTGGAGATTTCTCTTGCTGGCTTTTGGCTTGCAAAGAGAAATCTTGGGGTGGTTTTGCCTGTTTGCCCTCTCTCTGTGGCTGTGCCATTCTGTTTGCAGTGGCCACAAGCTGCCCAGAGATGCTCCAGATGCTTTCTGGCTCTCCTGCTGCTGTGCCATAGGCAAAACCTGACCCCTAAGAGCTGTGTTTGTAGGAAAATTGCACTGCTGGTGGAAGCCAAGAGTGTGGTGTTCTACACACAGGAACAGACCTTTCAGCCCTGGGTTGGGTACCTTTGGAACCAATCCTCCTTCTGTTGGTAAAGGCAGAAGTTGGAGAAATCCATCTTCAGGTTGGGTTATCCAAGTGCCTCTGGGCTCTGGCTGCTGAGTTCTGCCCTCATGATCCACTGTGGGGGTTCTGGTTTAGAGGACACTCTGAGTGCTGGGACTGTCACTGTGCTCCTCCTGAGCATGGTGGAAGCCTGTCCCTAGACTTGAGTCAAGGATCTGTTGCTTTGCCATGGGCTGTCAGACTCCAGCATGGTTGGAAGGGACCTCTGGGGATCATCCAGTCCAAACCCCTGCTCCAGCAGGGCACCCACAGCATAATGGTGCCCAGCTGGGGCCAGGAGCATCACTTGGAAAGCAGCAGCAGAGCCCTAGGGAGCCCTGCCACAGCCTGGCACTAAATGTCACAGTGAGTTGTGGCACCAACATGGAACATGGAGACCTGTCAGAGAGAGGCAAGAGAGAAGTGATACATCCACAGGAGCCACAGGGTGGATCTGCTACCTTCTATCAAGGGAAATCCCAGAATCACAGTCCTAGAACCCCAGCAGGGTGGGGTTGGAAGGGACCTCTGGGATCACCCAGTCCAAGCCCTGCTCCAGCAGGGCACCCACAGCACAATGCCAGCAGCACAGTGCCCAGGGGGGTTGGAAGCTCTCCACACAAGGACACTGCACAACCTCTCTGGGCAGCCTGCTCCAGGCCTCCAGCACCCTCACAACAAACAACTTTCTCCTCCTCTTCACATCCAACCTCCTGGGTGCCACTTTGTGCCCATTGCTGCCCCTTGGCCTGTCCCTGGGCACCACTGACAAGAGTCTGGCCCCAGCCTCTTGCCCCCCACAGCTCCTTTAGCTCTTGCTGAGCATTGCTCAGCTGCCCTCTGGGGCTGCTCTTGTGCAGGCTCTCAGCCCCAGGGCTCTCAGCCTTTGCTCCTCCCAGAGCTGCTCCAGGCCCCTCAGCAGCTCTGCAGCCTGCCCTGGACTCTCTCCAGCAGTTCTCTGTCTCTCTGCAGCTGGGGAGCCAGAGCTGGACCCAGCACTGCAGATGTGGCCTGCCTAGGGCAGAGCAGAGGGCAGCCCTGTTCAGCCTGGCAAACCCAGGTGATGGCTTCAGGCAAGGAAAGCAATGGATGGAGAGCCTGAGGAAAGCTTCTCACATCCCATAATGATTGCTTCCTTTTATAGCAAGTCCCTGGGCAGGTCATCTGAAGAAGTGAGCCTGGGAAAGTGGTGAGTTCTGTGCAGGCTTCTGCCCTGTGCACTGCAGCATGGGAGCAGCTTTCAGCTCTGCCCAGGGCTCTGTCACTAGGATCTAACAGGCTCTGGCCACCAATCTCCCTGTCAGGGAAGGCATTTCCAGGGTGGAAATGATCAACCTGCCTGCCAAAGTCCTTGGATGTGTGAGGCAGTATCTGTGCCTGAACAGCTCATTCCAAGGACCAGGGAGAGCAAAGGTACCAGACTGTGACCACAGCAATTTTGGGCTTGTTTGCAGAGGACATCTGTGCCTGTGCCAGCAGCAGCCTGTGAGCTAAAGCCCTGCCAAACCCAGCTCTGTAGGCAGATGAAAGTATCTCTCCTGCAGGTTTTGACACAGGCAACCTGCACTGTGCCACCTGCTTAGCTCCAGACCCACAGATGTAGTGCTAGGCTCCCAAACTGGTTGAAAATCATCCTTGAGGGAGCAAGATGGACTTAAACCTGGATCTGGGCAAGGCAAAGCTAAGGAGAGGAAGGTCTAGTTCCCAGTTCATAGAATCATAGAATGGGAAGGTTGGAAGGGACCTCAAAGCTCATCTAGTTCCAACCCCCTGCCATAGGCAAGGACACCTCCCACCAGCACAGGTCACTCAGGGCCTCATCCAGCCTGGCCTTGAACACCTCCGGGGAGGTTGTGGAGCACAGAATCGCCCAACGTGATCTTTGATCACATTGGGTGATTCTGTGCTCCACAGCATCCCTGGGCAACCTGTGCCAGTGTCTCACCACCCTCACTGCAAACAACTTCCTCCTAACATCCACTTTCAATCTCCCCTCTGGCACTTCAAACCCATTCCCCTTGTCCTGGCATTCCCAGACCTTGTCAATAGTCCCTCCCCAGCCTTCCTGCAGCCCCCTTCAGATCCTGCAAGGCCACTCCAAGCTCTCCTGGAAGCCTTCTC
>WBNM01004094.1:0-18676 GCA_013399055.1 Ramphastos sulfuratus | reverse complement strand
ATTCCTGTCTATTGTGTATATCTCTGCTTGTACATTGTGCTAAGATGTAAATAGAGCTTCAGTCCTTAACTTCCAGCTGGCTGAGTCTAGTCTGGGGGATTTTACAAAGAGTGGGGGGAGCAGGGAACTCCCAAACCATCACACCCTTGCACATCAAATTTCAGCCAAACTGTTGAGACATTGGTTCTGCTTCCTCAGGAATTTATCTGGGACTCCCACAAAACTCACTCCTGTGGGACCAGAAAAGGGGAAAGCAGTTACTTATTTAGGAAAACAGTAAGCTTGTATGCTCTTTTGTTATGTGCAGTTTTGTTAAGGAGGCTTTTCATTTTTATCTCAGAAGTACTCCTCTTCCATGCTTTAGAAATGCTGTTGATAGGGTCAGGCTACTTAAGTACTGCTATCAGTCACTGCTTATCAAATCAATTTGCAATTTCCATACTATCCAGAAACCATATTAATACAGGATTTCAATTGCCAAGGAAAACAAAATAAAAATGAAATGTAGTTACCTTGTAAATTAAACTTAGCACTCATTTCTTTTTCACCTCTCAGAGTACAACTGTAACTTCCCAGTTTACTGTTATCCAGGATCAGCAAACTTAAAAAAAAAAATAATTTTGGGGTTACTTTTTGGTGTGGTTTTCTTTTCCTGGCTTTTATTTGTCCTACAACTATAGGTAACTGCTAATAAACATTCTAAAGAAACCAGCAGAGATCAGTAAAGGAGCAAAGAACACACATTGCTAAACTAGGATTCAAGTTTTGCACTCTGTAAGGAATACCCTGACACTGAGAAAACAAGAGCACAAGAACACCTGGGAACAAATACAATTTTCACCCTCATTGGTCACAGAAAGCCATAAGCAGCATGATGTACAAGTTACTGAATTAGATGTGGGCTCACCATATGAACTACACAGCCAAATCTATGTAGAGATTACATACAGAATCACAGAATATATCTGTTTGAAAGAGACCTCAAAGATCATCCATTCCAACCTTCAACCCAGTACTGAGGGGTCAGCAATGAACCATGTCCCTAAGCACCAGGTCCACATGCTGCTTGAACTCTTCCAGGGATGGTGACTCCACTGCTCCACCATTCCAATATTTGATAACCCTTTCAGTAGGGAAATTTTTTCTAGTATCAGCCTAAACCTTCCCTGGAACAGCTCGTAACTATTTCCTCTAGTTCCTTCCCCAGTAATCAAGGAGAAGAGGCTGCCTTCTCCTCACTCCAACTTCCTTTCAGGTAGTTGTAGAGAGTGGTAACATCTCCCCTCAGCCTTCTCCTGATTGAACAATCCCAGCTCCCTGAGATGCTCCTCATAGACCCTGTGCTCCGAGCCCTTCACAAGCCCCATTCTCTGGGCATGCTCCAGCACCTCATTCTTCCTAGAGTGAGGGGCCCAGCACTGAACACAGTACTCCGGGTGTGGCCTCACCAGTACTGAGCGTAGGGGGATGATCACCTCTCTGTTCCTCCTGGCCACAGTATTTCTAGTCCAAGCCAGAATGCCATTGGCTTTCTTGGCCACCTGGGCACACTGCAGACTCATGCTCAGTTGACTGTCAGCCAATACCCCCAGGCCCCTCTCCAAGTTGCAGCTTTCCAACCGCACATCCTCAAATCCGTAACTTCCCGTGGGATGTTGTGACCCAAGAGCAGGACCTGGCACTNCTAGTGGGAGGTGTCCCTGCCTATGGCAGGGGCTTGGAATTAGATGATCTTTGAGGTCACTTCCAACTTAAACCAGTCTATGATTCTGTGATTCCTTTCCAGCAGCTTCAACACATCAGTTAAGGACACTGGTCACTGCATTTGGCTCTTCCCTAAGATACACCTGACTAGCACTGGGCAGTGCATGCGAGTGTGATAACTCATCAGAATCTGCACATCTAACAAAAGAATGCTACTTACTGGACACTCCAGCTGTTGTCAGTTTTATTAATGTGTCCAATGGTTTCATTTCCTCTTCTCCAAGTCACTTGAAGGCTTTTCAGATGAGAATGCTTATTGTCCAATTTGCACGAAAGTTCAACTCTAGCTGCACTGTCCAAAGCGATATTTTTCTCCATGGAATTACCAGAAGGACCTAAAAAGTTTTTAAAAAACACATTTATGAAAACTCATTTCCTCATTTTGGGGGAAGAGGAGATCAAAGACTGTTTTACATATGCTGGATCACAGTGTGCTGCTGCTATACTTTCAATCAGAGTTGCCTGACAACTATAAATGAGTTATGATACACATTGATTACATAAGTGACATTCGCTCCATTCTGTAGGTAGACTTGCTGGTGGGCTTTAATGCAGAAATACAAAAATTCATTTAATTGAAGACAAGATGGATTTGTGCTTCTGTTTAAATTAACCCAAACCAAACTACAGCAGGTACTAAGCTCCCAGCAGGGGGCTGGGGGTGGGAAATGTCTGCTCTTAGTCTATGCTTCCTTTGAGTTCACATTTGCTAATTTAAAAAAGGATTTTATTAAAAATATTAAGAATGTTTAAATATTAAGAATTTTAAAATACATTTACTAACATGCTATGCTTCTAACTATCTACCAGAATTCATTTTTCAGCCAGCTGCAGATTTTTGACATCACAGGTAATGTCACATTGATAGTGATGCTCATCCTCAGCATTGCCAGATCTGGCCTTTCATGCTATGGCTGCTCAACTTGAAATCAAACCATCTACAAACCCACTGTACACTACAATGTGAAAATGTTCCCACTCAGTCAAAATCCTGACAGTTTTTGCTTTTAACAGGTTCCAGGAGTATAAAATAAACATAAAAAAATAGGTTTCAATAGCAGGTATCTTTTCTGATCCATACAAATATTAAAAGAAAAATGCCAGCTCTGACTTTGTACCCATCAGCACTGACTTTTATTTCATAGTTGGCCTTGTCTTTCAAGCCTTCTAGATCAGCTGTGGTTAGTCCATCTGAATACTCCAACTTTGACTCCAGGCCTCGAGTCAATCCTAGACCTACCCTGTAGCACATAATGGTCAAAGAAGTGCAGTTGTATTTCACAACTGACATTCTTTGAGAGCAAAGACAGACAAGGTACAGAGTTAGTACTGCAAGTGATACCTAAGAGGCAACAAAGTTTGGCTGAAGTGGAAGCACCACATACTTCTATGAACTATTTGACCTTTACTGGATCTAGCAGATACATTTACACCCCAAAAAACAGCGTGCCCACAAGTCCAGATCCCAGGCAATATGTTACAAACCTGTTTAATTGTACTTAAACTTAGAGGTGGAACAGCCCAGTCTTCATAGCAGAGCAAAGTCAATTGTTGTAACTCATTTGAGTTGTTACACTTAAGCCAAACAGAATTCACCTTGAGATGTTTATGATCTAAGGAATTTTACATATATAACAAGTTTCATAGTAGCAGCAGTTCTTCAGATTAATTACACCAGCTAAAAACAGAATCTATAAAGAATAGGCTTTAAATGAAGACAACGTGAAAACTATGCTCTTGAAGATGAACTACAACAAGACTGGTACCTGTTTCTAGACTCTAAGAGTGTGTACCAGAACAAGAAACAGACACAACCTTAAGTCCCCTGCTAGAAAACACAGCATTAAGTTCTGTGCAATTGTGTCCTTAAAATATTGTGTCAGTACTTGCAAAGGAGTTTTAACCAATCACTTCCAATTGCAAGAGATTTCAGGTGGATCGGTTGTTCAAGAAATTACAGATTGTTTGGCAACTGACCTTTACAACTGCTTTAGGAAGAGGCAGACCTTGAATTTTATTCCTGCTTTAACTCCAGGTGTTAGCTGACTAACACCTGCCAGTTAACAAGTGCCCTATCTTACATGGTCTCTCCAAGTGGGTCCACCAGTGCAAAGAAATTGTCATTGGAATTGATTTGGTGGGACAGGGAGCTATGAATCATTTTTACTTATAGTTTTAATGAAAATTAAACAATTTCACTCTTCACTGCAAAATGGTTATTAGATCACAGTACTCAGTTGTGCAACAAAATTGGTCACCTTACTGATCTGACTACCAGCTCACTGTAATCATATTAACTTTATCAGGAAGCTGCCATCCTAGATTACTTGTATAACTAATAAAAAAAATTGCAGCCATGAGCATTCTATATAACATAATTGGAGAATATAACATACTCACCAGGTAGGAGTATCTCATACTTCACAACAGTCACATTAGACACATTCTCTTTGGTTGCCTGCTTGAACTCTTGTGTGGTAGGATCTGGACCTAACAAAGTTATGCAGAAAGCAGTGATATATTATGATCCTATTAATGTAACTATGCAGAAGAGTGAATATGGTATTGCAGTTGTTTCTTAGAGTAATCTTAAGTGAAAAAAAATGACCTTGCCAAATGCTGACTGCAATGGAGATCCTTTCATATGCTTTGTCTGTTAGACAAAGCCAGAATCTCCAAGCAGCAGCATTCTGCAATTGCTGTTGTAGTCATGATGCCATTTTAGAATACGGTTTCTAGCTTTAATATAGTGTTTTAATTTTGAATGTCAATATTCTAAAGAAGTTATAGCTATTTATTTCTGTGCTGGGGTGGAAGGGTGGTTAGGAGCCCCTCCTGGGGACTCTGATTTCTGGGAGGGGAGTTGTGTTTCTGTGTTACCTTTAACTTGTCTATCTCTGTAACTATTCTTGTCTGTTGTGTCTGTCTCTGCTTGTACATTGTGCTAAACTGTAAACAGAGCTTCAGTCCTTAGCTTCCAGCTGGCTGAGTCTGGTCTGGGGGATTTTACAAAGTGGGGCAGGTAACTCCCAAACCATCACAATTTCACAGTCTGATTCAAAGTGACCTACAGTTTACAGGTGGGTCCTGGAACTACAACAAGACTACATGAATGTTTAAGTAGATCTTGGAAAAGTAGTAAGCTTTAAGAAAATGAAAAACACAGAACACTGCCCACTACAACTTAAGGCAGCCAGAAAGCCAGAGGTAGAGTACCTAAAACTAGATGTAGCTCTAATGAATGCAGAGACACCACCACCTTGTGTTCCACTGGAACATGGTCAGAGTTCCTGACTGCTTCACAGAACTCTTGCTATAGTGCAGGAAACAGTTTTCCACACAAAGAATTACCAATATCAACCATCACATATTTGGCTAAAATGTAATCCTTTCCAGAGACTACATTTATAAAGCTCCACAAAGTCTGGTATAGCTATCAGGCAGGTAACTAAGCATAAACAATGTGTTCCCATCACTATACTTGTTCTCATGCTTTCCACATTTCAAGAAAGCAAATTAATAAGCTATGGCTAAGTAACCCAGCTAAAGCATCATCTTCTCATATGTACACACAACTGTCTCATTAATAGACCACTGGCATACAAGTTCCTAGTAAAATCAAGCACACTATGGGAAAAGAAATCAGATTTTATGACCAAAGGTGAGTTCAATATAGTTGTATCAGTGTTCTTTTTCTTTCTCTTTTCTGCAGTTACTTTCTATACTATTTAAGCCTTAACTTTCCTTGTTGGTGAAAACACAGAATAAATGTCTCACAATTGTGTCCTTNGAGAACAAGCTGGCCTTGCCGTGAGCTTACGAAGAGATAGCAGAATTGTGGGATTGAATAACAAATCTTCAAGTCCCTAGAGGACTATTTTAACCCTATAGTTCCCAACCTGGGACAAAGACCTTGTCAATAGTCCCTCCCCAGCCTTCCCTGTAGGCCCCCTTCAGATCCTGGAAGGCTACTCTAAGGTCTCCTGGAAGCCTTCTCTTCTCCAGGCTGCAGAGCCCCAACTCTCTCAGCCTGTCCTCACAGCAGAGCTGCTGCAGCCCTCTCAGCATCTTCGTGGCCTCCTCTGGACCTGCTCCAACACCTCCATGTCCTTCCTGTGCTGGGAGCTCCAGAACTGTATACAGGACTGCAGGTGGGCTCTGACAAAAGCAGAGCAAAGGGGCAGAATCCCCTCCCTTGCCCTGCTGCCCACACTGCTCTTGATGTCTTTTATCATAACTTTGCAGAGTTCTAACTGATCTCCTCCAGTTGTGAGAGACTTCAGTCATATCAGTTTTTCCAGTTGCCCAATCAATTAGCTATAAGCTGTTACATGAGAACTGAAAACTTCACATCTACTTTGGGAAAAGGCAGATCTTCATGTTTTATCCTCACTTTAACTCCTGTAATGCTGCAAAGTTGACTAGCACCTGCAAATACCCTAGCTTAGAGTCTCTCCAAGTGGATTCACTGGTGCAAAGCAGCTGTCAACATCAAACTGTCTTGGCAGTTCTCAACCAATATAAATCCTTCATAACCATTTGATTAAGAAAATATCAAGGTAGAATCTCAGGCTAATCAAAATGTAACATGTGATTCCTTTTACCAGCTGTTGATACATTTTGTTCAAGTCTCAAATGATCTGAAGGACTCCCTTGAGTTTGCCAGTTGACAGTTTGTGTAGTTGTCCTGGGCTCTGAAAGGTAAAAAACAAACTTGTTAAGGAAAAATTATTTTCTTTCAATTTAGTGATGAAACCAAAGAAATAGATTCTCTCACCCCATGATAGATTCAATATACTAAATGTTTTAAGTGACATGTTTTGCATGCTTACGAAGTAACTTTGGCAGTTATTTGATAATGCATTTAAGAAATAAACAGTAATTATGGATTGGATCTGCCTAATTATACAGTGTAAGAGAAAATAATTTTAGGTTTTCATAGAAAGAAAGGGGATTCATTATTATTCCAGTCCACAGATTAAAAAGGTTTGCACTCAGCTGAGAATACAAAAGTGGGCAACATCTTCAGTCATCTCACCAAGACAAGCACTGGGAGGCAGAGTTGAACGCTGAAACAGAAACAGCATCCCTGGAAGCCTGGATCTTCTCAGAATTGCTCCTTCTCCTTCATAAACTGCACTTGGAGGTAAATTTCTTAAACATGTGCCTCTCTGATACAGTGGAGGGGATCTGGCTGTGTTGAAGCAGGTCCCTGCTAGTGGATTACATTTAAAAGTCTCTGAGCAAGCTTAGGCCACACCTTCTAAGTTGTTGGCCTGTTCTGTGAAGTGGTATTTTCCTTTATCTGTCAGCTCAACACAAGGAATGCTATGCTACAGGCAACCAGCCTTTTGCCTGGCTTGTTTCACCTGCCCTTTCATACCTTCCTTCATGCTTCAACTGGTTAAACTAACAATAAGCCTTTATAGAAAAGGGATGCAATAAGCATTTATATTAAATGGATGATGCAAGAGAACAGAGCTTTGGAGTAGTTCGTTTGGTGATTGTTGACAGTAAACTGTTGTCAATCTCAACTACTAGTTAAAAATGGCTTTTTAATTAAAAAATATATACCTTTAGACCAAACTTTTGCAGGAAAAAATATACAGCTGTAGACAGCATAAGCAAGCCTTTATCTCTGCCTCATGGAGAAGCAAACCAGTCCAAGTGTTTACCCCTGAAATAACACACAAAGGCTGACAGAGCTCTGGGGAATCTTCCTCTGTGTGTGAAAACACCTTGGCAGCATACCAAGGCTGTCATGGACCACCTGAATTTGTTAGTCTAGTACATGCATCACCTGGTTTGTAATTGAAATCCCTCATGATGATATATTCAGAAGGCACCAGTGCCAGTCCCTAAGATAAAACCAACCAGGCAGCCTCTAAAAATTTCTTGCACACTACCAGAATTCTCCTACTGACTTCCTTCCTCAATCCACTTATCAAATGAAAATAGTCAGGTGAGTTCATATGACACAAGACTTTGTATATTTTAGCATATATGTATGTTTCTATATGGAACTAGTGATTGAGTCTATTAGCTATTGCACTCCAGTTCTGACACATTCTGCTAAGCAGTTCTGAAGATGAGTGCCAGGTAAACAGCACTGTGATCTCCAATGACAAAATCACAGATGGAACAACTTGCCAGAGCTTACTGGAGTTCATCTATAACTTAAGCCTATGCTTGGTAATTGGCATGAGTTTGGGTACACCACTGAGTTCCTGCTTAGAATCATAGAATGATAAGGTTGGAAGGGACCTCAAGGATCATCTAGTTCCAACCCTCTGCCATAGGCAGGGACACCTCCCACTAGCACAGGTTACTCAAGGCCGCCTCCAACCTGGCCTTGAACACCTCCAGGGAGGGAGCAACCACAACCTCCCTGGGCAACCTGTGCCAGTGTCTCACCACCCTCACTGCAAACAACTTCCTCCTAACATCCAGTCTAAATCTCCCCTCTGCCAGTTCAAACCCATTGCCTCTAGTCCTGTCATTGCAAGACCTTGTCAGTAGTCCCTCCCCAGCCTTCCTGTAGGCCCCCTTCAGATACTGGAAGGCTACTCTAAGGTCTCTGATCTTTATGGAGAAAGCAGAGGTAGAATGAACAATTAGTTTCTTCTCCCTTTGCTCCCTACCAAAACCACAATTAAATCCAGAATATGGTGGGGAAAGAGTATGGGAACAGAAGGTTTTGACACATCCATGATTAAAAAAAGGATAAATGAAGCTAGCACAGTGATGCAAGGGCATTATTATCCCTCTCACAATACAAGAGCATAAGGAGGACACTCCTCACATGAAAAATTATCAGTTAAACGTGCCAGAACACAAATCCCTGCAATGATTCTAGTTTGGGAATTGTCCCATCTCCAGGGTCACTCCCTGGGTTTATGGCATTTGTTTAAAAGCACAAATGATCATGCGACTGGCAATTGGATAAATTTTTCAACAGTCTTTGAGATGCTTGCAACACTTGAAGTGGCTTTAAAAGGCTGAGGTGATGTACTTACCCCCTTCCTACCAAAAAGTCACCATCTTTTCACAGACTTTAGTATGGAAAAGTAATCTCTACACAGTAACTTAATATCATTATAAAAAAAATTAATAACTTCCAGTGTATGAAAATAAAACAATTACCAGGAGATGACTCATTGAGTCCAGCTTGCATCTTAGTCATAGAGTTTGCCTGAGACTGACTGGCATCTTGTGTTGTCATAGCTGGGTCTATGAAGGAAAAAAAAAACCAAAACACATTTAAAGAAATTTTATTCTCTCTTGGTTGAGCAAAATTGAAATCAGCATCTAGTTCATTAAAAGAAATCAAACAGAACCTACACACCTCAGCCTACTATCTCCATTTTTTTAACCCAATAATACACAGGCAAAACACAACAGAATTGTTTTTCATTAGTTTTTTACCTTTTGCCAGAAAAGACTGAAGAACTGAGGGAGCATTTATTTGATCTCTATTTTCTGTATAGAGGTTTCTTTTCCTGTAGTTAGGCTACAGTCAGACACAGCCACTTCTCAGAATATTCCAGTAGATTAAAAAAAATTTATAACCTATACTCAAATTCTGTCCTGATGGACTTAACACCATCACATTTAATGACACTAGCTGACTGCTTTTAAACATTAGAGATTCACTGACAGAATAAAAGGACCTCATTACCACTTTACATGCCTACCCTGTTTTGTGAAGCAGTGAACAACCTCCTTCCTGTTATCACCTTGGTAAGCACAACAAATGGTGCCTGACAGGGCCCTGCACCTGGGCCAGATTGATCCATAGAATGGTAAGTTTGAAAGGAGACCTCAAGGATCATCTAGTTCCAACCCCCTGCCATAGGCAGGGACACCTCCCACTAGTACAGGGCACTCAAGGCCTCCTCCAACCTGGCCTTGAACACCTCCAGGGAGAGAGCAGCCACAACCTCCCTGGGCAACTTGTGCCAGTGTCTCACCACCCTCACTGCAAACAACTTCCTCCTAACAGCCAGTCTAAATTTTCCCTCTGCCAGTTCAAACCCATTGCCCCTTGTCCTGTCATTGCAAAATCTTATAAATAGTCCCTCCCCAGCCTTCCTGTAGGCCCCCTTCATATACTGGAAGGCCACTGTAAGGTCTCCTCCATATTACCAATGCACACCAGAGGATGAGGTGCTAGAAATCAGCCCTGTGGAAAAGTACCCTGCCAGTTCCTACTGAACAACACTTTAACACTGCTACCCCATTTCAGCACTATAGCCATAGACAACCTACAGACTCTCCCACTGGCACCTCCAGCACACAGTTCCTCCTGACTACATCAGCCATGCCCAGCTCCCACTAGATTTCCTTTATCTCCCCATCACATTACAACCAGTTTAGATAAAAAGTAAGACAACTTAATCAAAGAACATCCTTAAAAATCAAGCATTAGCAGTTTTTCACAACATGTTCTTAATTAGCCATACTTTCTCACACTAGTCCCACAGCCAGGCATTCCCCCCCAGCCCTTCACCAAAGCAAAGAACTTAAGAAAACTGCTCTAAGTATCTACTGGCTTATGACACAGCAACTGACACAACAGTCTTACTGTCTGCTGGACAGAGGTGTTGAGAGCCCAGAGAGTGATTATGTGTCTGATATTTATGATGAGGCTAAAGAAAGGCCCATGAATTTTTTTTTATCTGCAGCATCTTGAGGCATTATCACCTGACTGTGTCAGCTTAGTAGATGCATCACCTGCACAGCAACGAAAATTCTCAAAGATAATAAACATAGAAGGTACCAGTGCCACACTGTACAGCAGTTCTGCTATCTCACTGCAAGGAAGGCAGATAACCTGCAATATGGTTTACATACTAATATGGTTCTCATCTTGGCTTTTTTCCTCAATTCACACAGGAAGTAAAAGCAGTCAAGTAGTGCTATTTCTGCTTCCACATCTTGGCTTCTATCTGTCCCTATATCAAACTATGCAGCGTAGTGTTACACTTCTATTCCCCTATCATACACACCTACTGAACAGCATCAGAGATCAGGATGACCCAGGACTGCATGATCAGGCCAGGCAGTGCTGTAAGCAAGTCAGGTGAAATCAACTCTCAAGCTATTGAGGCTGCATGCCTTACCCTGCAATTGATTCGTGCTAGATTTAATCAATATTGTGGTATCTTGCCAAGTTCTTGTTGCCCTGATGAGAGTATGAGGTTATTAAATTATTTTTGTTTCTTATCTCTACTCCCTACTGCAGCCAATGCTGAAGGATGTTTATTCTTGGATGCTCATATTTGACATCACAAGAGCAATTTCAGGTTTTAAAAAAAATCTATTTGCACATTCACCCAGAAAAGTGGCTGAACAGGAAAAGGTTAACAATGTTAAATTAAACCAAACTGTATCTTAATGTCAGTTAATTTAAGATAAAATTTATACTGAATGTTTGTGTGCTTGCAGAGAGTATTACTCAAATTCAGCCACCGTCTCCTAGAGGAAAAGGAGTTAGGGGAAAGCTGCAGGCTGAGCTCTCTCTCCTCTAAAATACCAGAAAATCTACATGAAAAGCTTCCAAGTAGTCTAATAGAAGTCTCCAGGAAAACCAGAAAAATCCAACATAGAAGTAATTCTTTAGGAAATGAGATGCATCCTCTATTTGTACNGAGCATCTTCATGGCTCTCCTCTAGACCCACTCCAACACTTCCATCTCTTTCCTGTGCTGGGGGCTCCAGAACTGCACACAGGACTCCAGATGGGGTCTGAAGAGAGCAGAGTAAAGGGGCAGAATCCCCTCCCTTGCTCTGCTGGCCACGCTTATCTTGATGCGGCCCAGGACTGGGTTGGCTGACTGGGCTGCACGTGCACACTGCAGGCTCACGTTGAGCTTTTCACCAACCCAGACCCCCAGTAGGGGCAGCAGAAGGCAGATGAGATGTGGTAGGTTTGCTTTTCCTAAAAGAATCTGGCAGCACTTGTTGCAACTGAATTAGGCAGAACTATATTGAGGTCTGTGCTAATGGGGTTGAACTTGATGATCTTTGAGGTCTCTTCCAACCTTGCTTATACTGCGATACTTTAAAATTACCTTCAAATCAATTACAAAAAAAAATGATGGTTTAAATTTTAGTCTTGTTAATTGTTTTGGAAAAAGCAAGAGAATAATAAGAACTCACTTCTAGCTGATTATTTTAAAATCTAAGAGGCTTCCTGTAGTATCTACTTGACTAAGCAGAAGGCTTTATAATCCACCTTTCTGCAGCTCAGACCTTGCGTACCTACTATTCCCTCCAGTCACTTCTACTCCAAGCATTTATTTTGACTGAAGGGTGTTTCTGGAGTTCACTAGAAGATTTTAGTTCTCCTTCCTCCAAGGGGGCACAAACTTGATTTTGTTGCACTTGCACAGGTAGTCTCTCCGCTTGGCTAGCTTCACACACATTTGTTAACAGCCAATGGAACAGTAAAATACTCTCCCTCACATTTAAAATATCACAGAAATCAGAGCATGATGCCTCCCTTATGTTCATACAAACATAAAAGAATTTACTACAAGTCTGAAAAAACAACTGTCTCAACTTTAAGAGATAAAAAAAGGGAAGCACTAAAGCACATGATGTCTGCTAAAAATCAAACCTATGCACCATTTCAGGAAGATAATTCACCAGAAATTTTGGTAAGACAAATAGGATTTTGTTGAGGAGGTTTTAAGTTGTGTTGTGGGTTTGGGGCTTTTATTTTGGTTGTTTGTTTTGTTTTTTTCTTGTTTCCTCCTTACCTCCAGATTACCCAACAGTCCCCCAAAAGGATACTATTTCAGTAATAGATTTACATAAACTAATAATTGTTTCATCCACCATTAGGTACAGTTTTCAGGAGTAAAAGTCATCAAAAACACCATGCTCACATTGTGACTCACATACTGCTACCAGTATCAGTGTTTAAAGTCACAAAACGTTTTAACCAATGAAGGTGCTAACAGACTTTAAGCTCTGTGTGCTCATAAATGCGCATTTTGAAGAAGCTTTAAGAACTACAAACCAGATTTTCTTCTGTTTGCACACAAAGAGATGCATATTTAAAACACCTCGAGAGCTGTAGAACGCATCTTCTGTGCTTTCACATTACGTGAAGCTACCACAAAGTTCACAGAAGGTTCCACCACACAGAGTGCGTTATTGCTCCTCTTGGTATCAGAAATACCAACGGAGAGTAGAACAAACACCTTACTGCTTAGACACCACGCTGGAAAAGCAGCTAAACCGTTAAAGGTTTAGTCACAGCACTAATGTTCACATACACAGGTTGGAAGAACTTTCTGCCTTGGCAAGACATGTTCTGACAGTCACATCTCACAGAGCAAAGGCCAGCCAATCTGGCGTTTCCTTCCATTACTGCTCTGTACTCCTTTGCAATACTGCAAAACCAACTACTAACAACAGAAACCACTAGTTTTATAAGCAAACTCTTACTGCCATAGGGGTGGCTAGCCCATTCCTCAACCCCTGAAAACCACTGGAGAAAGAATGGAGTCCAGAAGACTGAACACCCCCTTCCTTTGTGGATTTCAAATGAGTGGCGTTTAAGCGCGCAACATAAAACCACACAAGGAACTTTTCCTCACAACTTCCTAAGCACGGTGATGTTTGAGCAATGCGGCTTACAGATCTAGGATTTTTCAGGACTTTAAATAATGTTTTACTCGATAAGGATAGCACAGCAATAAAACATTACACCTCAGTGTTCCAGTCCTGCACCTCCGAACTAACAAACCCTCCCGTGTGAGAGGCAAAAAGCGGGAGAAGCGCTGGAGCAGCGGCTGGAAGATGACAGGAGGCAGTTCAGCACCGCAGTCAGCATTTCTGCGCCCCCGCACACACATGCGGGAAGGCAACGCCAGCCACCACGTTGCGATTCATCAGAGGAAAGCAGAGACAGAACCCTGCGTTCCCGTAGGCCTACGAAAAACTCGAACGTTTTCTTTGATGCTACAGACGAGAGCGCACCGAGAGGCAGGGGCGGCACTTGCCGCCGCCGTGCGGGTGGGCGAGGAGGTGGCAGAGCTGTCGAGCTCCAGCCCCACGGAGCGCTGGGGTCGCTGAGAAAGAGAAACACCTCAGCAGGGCCGAGGGCAGCCGCGTTGCCGGGTCACCGCTTAGCGCTGCTGGGGGGGCAGGGACACGCTCCGGGCAGAGAGAACCTTTGCTCAGCCACAGGTCCCAGGCGCTGCCCCTGTTCCCCTCGCCGCAGCCCATCCCGACGCTGAGAGCAGGCAGCAGGGCGGCAGCCGCTCGGCAGGCCCGGGACAACCCGCGGGACCAGGCAGATTTACCTGCGGGACTCCCGTCCGAGAGGCCAGGGCTGAGGCAGAGCAACAGCAGCAGCAGCAGCAGCCGCCTCAAGCGTCTCGCGGAGAAGACGACAGACATGGTCCCCCGACCGCCGCCGCAGTCCCACTGCCGCTCCCCCGGCGCCACACAGGCAGCTGGCTCGGCTTGTCCCTGCACCGCCCGCGGGCAGCGGCTGCTGCTGAAGAAGCCTCCAGCGGGCCCGAGAGAGTCTGCTGCTGCAGCTGCGACAGGGATCAAAGTCAGCACAGCCCCAATTCCGCGAACAGGGCAAACGTCAGGCAGTCACGGGCAGAAAAAGGTCGGGCAGCCGCTACAGGCAGCACCTTTCCTCTGCGCAGGGAGGATGCAGCACCACCGGCATAGTAGCAGGCAGCACGGCCCCGCCGGGCTTTATGCAGCGGGCGAAGGGCGTGGGTGAGCGCCGGGGGCTAATTGGAGAGGGGCCTCGCAGCTGATCCGGTCCGGGGCCTCAACGGGCACAGCTGCAACAGCACGTAGGGTGTTTGGGCTGTATTTGTTTTTTGGACAAAAGCAGCGATTTCTGCAGAAGCGTTGCCATTCCAGCAACTCTCCAAGGCTTTGGTAGGGTTTGCCTAGAGAAGGTTGCCTAGGGCAGGGTGCTGATGGTCTCTGCTTTGTGGATGGTGATCTGGATAGCCCAGCTTTGAGGGTCAGTGGTTCCAGGGCAGCTGGGTTATACTGTACAAGAGCTGAGGGTTTTGACATCTCTTTTTTATGTATCTCGTGGCTTGGGCAGCAGTGCCCAGGGAACACTGTTTCTACCAAATGCCTTCCAGGACTTTGCTGCTTCTTGCCTATACACGCACACGAATTGTGTGTGCGTGCATATATGTGTATATATACATAAATATATATGTATGTATATGAATTTCAATTTGTTACTTGCTAAATAACTGCATTTGGATTTTGCAGTACAAAACCCATCAGGGTGGTGTGCTCTGAAGGAGATGCTCCGTGATGGGGTGCTTGCTGCTGCTGCTGCCTTCCTATGGAGATACAGTTACTTCAGATGATGTGAAAGTTGAATTGTGTATAAGGTTTGCATTAATAATGCAAAAAGGTCATTACAACTAAGCTTTTGCATCATCTTAATTCTCCTGTGCTGGCAGAGCTGTAGGATGTTATGCCAAGCAGGAGTCAAATGCCCTGTGTGTTGATTTTTCCACCATTGCACATGTTCACGCTGCTGTTCATATTCCCCCCATACCAGTGCCATGTCCTTCAGATTAAAAAAATCTCATAAAATCTCCCAATAAGTATAGCTAATGCCAAAAGACTGGGAACTGGACTGTTTCGTTAGGCCCTTGCTGTGTGTCTCTGGAAGAGTCAGGATTCCTGTTGGCTAAATAGGACCATGTATAGGTAGGAGTGTTCTCTGTTGCTGAAAGAATGAAATGTCCATCATATATTTGGAGCAGTGGGAAGGAGCCTTCTGTACTCCAACTTTTCAGGTTGTTTAGCTCATGTAGAAAAAGTAGGAAGCCACATGTGTAAGAGTAGTCAATGTGCAGTGATGCCTATACAGCTGTAAATCCACTGCTGCTGAAATCTCTCTGAAATCCGCAGCTTTGTGACATGATACAGACTGTACCACTTTAAAGAGGCACTGAACCTGAGAAGCTTTGTTAATCTGCCAGCTTGCTACAGTTGCGCAGGGCGGTATGGTTCAGGGAGAGAATCAATTCGGATGAGGCTGTTTGAGAATGGCAGAAGATCTTCACTCAGCTTCTGAGTAAAAGAGCTTGAAACTTGCTTTATCTGAACCGGTTAGGCCTGAAGAGACTTATCTCTTGGGGGAGGGGAAGAGAGAGAGAAAAGAAAAGGGTATGTCAACTGCCTTTACATATGAAGGGGCTAGTTGCAGTTAGCTTCCGCTGAAACCTGTGTGAAGAAAACCTCATGTTCACCTATTTATCAGTTCCCTCTGCCGCATCTTTTGATCAGGCAGATTTTATCCACCTGGAAACCACAAGGGTGGGTTAGTGTGAGGCAAGCCTGTGTAGAAATTTATGGCTAAGGTCTGTCAGCTGGCAGAAAAGCGGGCTGGTACAGTCTGCTCTGGGTCCTAGCTGTGTTCTTATCAGAATGAATAAGGACACAGCTCAGCAGAAATTGTAGAGGTTCCGACAGAGATTGTTTGAATGACTTGATATTGTGTAGGACTGGTTTCTGCCCTTTCCACCAAGTCATCTTGAATAGGCCATTAAAGTAGCCTAAAGACAGGATGAACAGCTTTGCAGCCTTGCTTCTCAACTCCAGGGCGTGTCATCTGCTAGTGGTGCATCCCACGCTTACCTAATGCTGAATGGGAAGAAACCAAACAATTATTAAACTGTTCTTTCCTATGCTCATGAGACACAGAAGCCACAAAGCAATGGAAGGGATAAAGGCAAAGATGAAGCAGAATTTAGAGGAACCAATTAGGCAAAGAACCGAAGAATCCTTTAAGGGTTCCTGTGCTCCAGAGTTTGCCTTACTATAATACTATACTAGTGCTGCATTATCCCCCAAGTCCTACTGCTGGATTTGAACATTTGTACATGCTTGAAAATGCAGGTGTGAGAGGTTTCAGAAACTATAGAGATAGCAAACTAAGTAAAATAGAGTATTTGTGATATTAAAAACAATTTGCTGCTGTACTCGCTCTCATTTGGGAACAACAACTGGGGAGTAATTAGAAATTTCAGGGAAGGAATCTCTATTTAAATTTTACATACTAAAACTAATCTGCTCTATCTATTAACATCCAAAATATTTTCCTCTCTCAAGGTAATTCTTTCAATTCACTTTCAGAGAGAAACTTTGATTTATTGTCATGTGGTAGTTAGTTGGCAAATGTGGCAGTCATTTTGGAACAAGGACTCACATGTTAAACTGTACTCTAGCTTAGAAGAAAACTTTTTACATTTACTAAACCCTCTAAAGCAGGGAAATTGCTAGTTTCTTCAGACTGAATATATTTTTTTTCTTCAGTAGAAGGAAAGTAAATGAAGCCCTTAAAATTGTCTTGATGTTGATTATTGACTGAAGAAAAATGCGGATGGTAATGTGTACCTTTATAGCTCCTTTTCTCCAACAGTCAGGTCCAAGTCCTCAAAGCCCAGCCTTTGGCATTGCAGTTATTTCTGTTAATAACTAAAACAGTATACAAACCAACTGCTGTAGTTTGAGGCCACGAACAACCAGGACTGAACAACAGGAGTGACCCTTACTCCTTTTGGAAAGTAAGAATGAAAACACTGCATACTGATTGGAAGTTCGAAGAGAGATTCTATTTACAGGTGCATATATCATAGAAACATAGAATGGTTTAGGTTGGAAGAGACCTCATAGCTCATCCAGTTCCAAGCACCTGCCACTAGAACAGGTCACTCAAGGCCTCATCCAGCCTGGCTTTGAATATCAAAGATCACATTTTGTGATTCTGTGCTCCACAACNTGCCTTATAAACTGTGATACTGGAAAATGGAATAGAATCACAGAATTACAGTATCCTGGGATGCCCAGATCCATCCCCTGGGAATCTGGGACCTATCAAACTATGACACCAACTGGGGCAAGGCACCCCAAGTCCCTGTCCCACTGGAGGTTTGAATGGGGTGCGAAACTGTTTTGCTCCCACCTTTGGCTCCAAGGGTTTGGAGTGCGGAATGAAGTAGGTGCGAAGTTCCTTACCCCACACCTGCCGGCTTGAATAGGGAAGAGCAAATCTCCCCAGCATAGATATCTGCAACTGGACACATTGTCTAGGGAGACTTTGACTGAGACTTTGACTCGGACCTTGAGTTGGACCTTGAAGGGAGACCTGAAGTCGGTCCTTGAGTGGCATCTGGCAGCAGGATGAGGAGAAAGTGCACAGTCCCTGCTTTGGGACTGCCACATCCTGTCTGCCGATTGCAGGGAGCTGCCTCTGCCGCAAACCGCCCCCGTTGGTGGGCACACTGCTGAGCAGCCTGGCTGTGCCCTGTGCTGCCCCATGCTCTGTGCCTGTGGCAGCAGTGTCTGCAGTCACTTTGGGCTCTGGTGGGTTTGCTTGCATTGGATCCACTGCTGGATTATAAGTTGCAGTTGCAGACACTGCCACAAAGGAGCCAAGGGACCAGCTCCAAATTCCTACTCCACCACCGTGAGTAGCACAGACCTGCCCTAGGGCTCCAGGTTGCCTTTATTTGTAAGTGTGGCAAAGCTGTTTTGTGGCAAACTTTTTCCAACTTTCTGATTTTCCTAAATTACTAAATTCCCTATAAACATCCTTGTGAAGACCTTCCCAAACGAATTTTGAACCCAGTCTAACTAATTTGTGTATAGTTGTGGGTGGGGCTTTCCGGAAATCAAAATAACTACAGATTTTATAATTCCTGCCTCGTTAATTGCCACAACCAATTCACCAACAAACATACCTGATCCAACAGTTTTCTTGGGTTGAGGTTTGGTTTTTACCCAATCCACTGAAATTGTGCGGAGGTAACTATGGGAAAACTTCGGAAAAGGACAAAACACTCAAAAGGATCTGAAAAAACCCTCTTGACCTAAAGAGCAGGGATCCATCCAGAGG
>WBNM01004079.1:10607-42628 GCA_013399055.1 Ramphastos sulfuratus | reverse complement strand
CATCTGCTGCCAGCAGACCTGGCGTTTGATCCGTGGTCATAAAAGCCAAAGTCCTGCTGGAGGCACCAGTCTCAAAGCCAAGAGTTGAGCAGGTTAGTCCTCATTCTTTCTGGATTAGTCCCTTCAACGAGGAGGATAGAAGAGAATACTACCTGTGCTCCCACTCCTTTGACAAGATGTCGTTATAACCTTCAGTTTTCTTCTTCCAAGGTCATCATTGCCTATCTGGAAGGTTAACAATGGGTAGTAATCTGTGGGCCATACCAGGAAGGGAAGCTGCCTTATCACATCCTTGACCTGGGCCCCCAGTAGACAGCAGACCTCCCTTTCCAGTGGGTCAGGTCTGCATATTGGGCCTTCTGTTCCCTTCAAAAGGGAGTCTCCTATAGCAATGACTCTTCTTCTTTATATAAGATGTATGGTGGGCTTAGACTTCCTTAATTTTGGGAATTCCTCCAAGCCAGATGATTCACCTTCCTCGCTGGCTGGTTGTACCCGCAGGACATCAAACCTGTTCTGCAAGGGCACCTGGGGGACACTGTTAATAACTGAAGCAACGCTCCCACCATGATGGGTAGGAACTTGTTGCCACAGCCCCACATTGAGTGGGTGGATATAATGTACTGAAGAGTCAGTAACTTGAAAAAGGAAATATCTGCTCTCCTATAAATTGCCCTTCTGATTTGGTAACACATTATACTTTGAAGGCAGGTCATAATGTTCCTAATCACTTACCCAAAGGTAGGTCTCTAAAAATTACTTGATTTTGCAAGGAGATGAGAAACCTGCTTCAAATTGAGGCACTGAAAATCAGGCCAGTTTGAAGTAACTGCTAGTGGAGTCTAGCTCTGAGAACATGGGCTGCCATCTGCAAGTACTATACTTGCCATTTAAAACAGCTCCTAGGAGTGAACGAGCACAAAAATATACCAGACAACTTCAAGGTACTATTCAGTAACACTGACCCTGCTTGTGCCAATGAGAAGCAGGAGCTAAAGGTCCTTGCCTTGAATGAAGACATGGGAGAAGTCCCATCTTCACTGGATGTGCATCTGCTTGACCCTGGAGAGGTTCTTCAGCTGGGATATCAAATCCGCATTTTGTACAAGAGGAAAATGGGAAACTGAGCTAAGCAAGGGTCTGTTTTCTGCCTTCCCAAGTACTCTTGCACAGAATGAGTAGTTAACTCTACAAGTAAGTTGAATCATACCAGAGGCTGTTTAGGTTTTTGAACATCTGATTGACCTTTTCCACTCATTTGCAAATCTCTAATTTCTTTCAGCAAATTTTTAAGTTGGAGCATTGAGAGCTACGCTTTGCTTATTTCTTCTAAATATTGTCTGTTACTTACTTTTCGAATCTTAGTGTGCACCAAAGATCTGCAAAGGCATATCACTTCTCAGGGACAAGAAGACTGCCAGAACCTTCTGATGGGGAACAGTCCATGCAGTCTTCTGCCTACAGTAAACTTTATTTTTTTTCCCCAGTATGTGGGCAACAAGACAGAATATCACAGAGATTAAGAAACAGATTGAAGCTCTCATTGTTTTTAAGATGCAGTATATATTAGGATATGGCATTTGTCTAATGATGAGTCTTATGGCTGAGGTATTAAAAAAGAATTAGCCTAGGCTATTTAGCCACCAGACAGCTATTGATATTAACAGAAGCAGTCTGATTGACTTTGAAAGTCTCCAATTATAATCCTTGCTATAATTATGAATATGCTTCTCTGTAGAGCACTACTGAGCCTCCACTTTTGACTCATACCAGATTCCCACTGAAGTCAGCAGGAGCTGTGCTTGAGACAGGGCTTTCACAGGCAGTACTGTTTGTCCAAAAGTAAACAAGCTGTTCCTGTAAATTGGCTCCCTAATATGAACTGATTTCCCCTTTGTATGGTAATAGCTCTCATCAACATACAGCTTTTGCTTTGTTCTCCCACAGCAACAGAGTAAGGTTTAAAGGACTCATGGTCTGGAGTACTTTCAGACTCATCTAGCATTGCAACAGTCTTAACTAGACTTTTCATGCTGGCACATTTAGGGGCTACCTTGAATGTTCTGAGTTTCCATCCCATAATTCAGTATCAAGAACACTCTGCTTGCTGGTAAATATTCTCCTCATTAGTTTTTGAACAGACAAGTAAAACATCTTTAATTGATTTCATCATCATGATTAAAAGGAGGTAAGTGGATTTACTGCAAGAGGAGTGAATACTCAGGTTTATTGCAGAAAACTTACATGGGAAAAATCTTTTATCTCTTTACCTAGTGTGTTATATACTCAGGAAAACTCCGCTTACTGATGGTGGTTGAAATTGTTAATTGCCTGGCCAGCACTGCAAGTAAGGAGACGTGTTTGGGAAGCAGCTTTCCACTTTTGTGGAAAAGAAAAAAAACAAAAACCGTAAGCCAAGGAAAACCTGAAATAACAAAGTTCATGAGACTATCATTATTCATGCTAAGATGCACAATGCGAGAGAAAGACCTTCATATTAGGAATTTTCTGTAAAGATCTTGCTGACAGATTGCCCCCATTACCACTGTAATCACTTGCTAAGCTGTAAAATCATATCTCTGATCTTGAAAGCATATCTGTGGAAGTAAAATCACATGGGATTCTGCGTGGACCTGTTCAAATTGACCAGAGGCTGGGGTTAGGGCTGTTGTCTTAGGCTGTGTTTGTGTGTATTTCTGGGACAACTGGGGTCTCCATCTCATCAGTATTTGTCTGGGCATTAATAAGCACATATATCCACCATCAATAGTGTATGGACATTTCTTCATGGAGGGTTTTCAGAAATATAATTACAGCTGGCCTTAAACACCATGTTCTACACTTCCCTGTGTCCTTTGTAGCACTGCTACGTGATGGCTGTGTTACCTAAAGCCACACCAGCATTCTAAACTCAGGGCTATTTTTGCTGATTACTCTTGCCAAAATTTTCAGTATCAAATGCTTGCAGTCAAACACTGAAACAGAGTGGAGAATATAACTCGAAAAGTTTCCCATTGCAGTAGTGGCTACAGCATGTTACCCCATGGTGTTTAAGCACTTGCATACAGGAACGATTTCTGTCTTCTGAGCATTGGATGGCAAGGAGTTGTCCTAGTCTTGCAGAGAGTGATTTGGGTATTAGCAATAATACTCACCTAAGCATTGTGTCTTTTTGAAAGTGTTGTTTTGTGGGAGACACAAAATGGCCATGGTTTCATGGTTTGGGGTCTTGCATGTCCTGGGTCGAGGACACACCATACTTTGGACAACCAAATCACTGCCTTCTCTCATTAATCCATAGCCATACTTCACAACTCAGTCCAGGAAAACTCTCTTGCTGACAGAACATTATGTTCCTTCTGCTGGAAGGAAAACCAAAAGTTGAAGTCAACTCATCACTTTTTCCTCACCTTACTTTTGCAAAATAAAAAAGTGAGGCTTTCTAATGTACAATTTCTTGCATTAATCAGGCATTGACTGTGTTTGACAGGTGCTATGGGAGCTCCCATCTGGAAAGGAGATTCATCTCAGATTTTGACATTTCTGCTACCTGAGGTCAGTGGTGAGGGCAGCAGGATCCTTTTCAAGAGACATGGGTGTCATCTAGTGGTGAAACAAACCCACTCAATCATGTTCCAAGGGCCACCACCTACCCACTGGTTTCCATACAGAGCACTGGGCACCACATTTTGTTTCTGATGAGCTTCAATGACTTAACACTGAATGTATGTAGTAATATTTAATTTAGATTTTTTTTCTTTGTGGGATTTATTTTACCCAGAATAATGGAAAATAATATCAACCAACCACAGTGAAGCAAGCAGCAGGCATTAATGGGTTCCTGCCTGATGGTCTTCTGTTCCCACAATGAGATATAGAAAGGGCCTGTTTCCCCGGGTAAAATGACTGCCGGCATCTGCCTTGCTTCCCAGGAGTTAAGTAAGAATTCTAAAGGATAAAAGGCCATTGCAGGAATGGTCATTCAAGCCCTTTGCATTTTAGAGTACATTTTCTCCCAAACTCTTTTGCCACTTTCACATATAAATCCAGATTTATTTGTGAAGCAGAATATAAACATAGTAGTTATCTTTTAATCATTCAAATACAAAAGAAAAAAAAACTACCATCTCACCTGGAGCATCACTAGCAGAGAACCACACAGAGAATGAAGGCTAAGCTGGTAAAAAAGTGGAATGGAGAAGTGCTGGCTGCTTATGTATTTTCCTGATTTTACATTCTGGCAGCTCGTCACAGCAACTGCAATGCAATAAGCTCAGCTTAAGGTGTTGTGGTGATCTTCTGAGGAAAAGCAGACTTTGAATGCCCATAAGTCACCTACAGATCATGTTGTAAAATTACTTCCACAGTTGGGATCCACTTGAGCATGCCTAGTGACACGTTTCCAAGTGCAGATCTGGAAATACACCTTTTTTGAAANCCCAGCCACTTTGTCCCCAGCCTGTAGCACTGTTTGGGGTTATTGTGGCCAAAGTGTAGAATCCTGCACTTAGCCTTGTTAAATCTTATCCCAAACTAGTCAGCTAGACTAGTTCATAGTTCAGACATAGTTCATCCTGAACTATGCTGCTCTTTCTGTGTGCTGTGGAAAGATGAACACCGTGAATCCTATGTTTGTTCTGTTCACCAAAGCATCCTATATTGTACAAGCAATACTGAACACACAATTTTGGGGTGAGTGCTTCTGAATGTGCAGAATCAAACTATGCGTCTGGCTGCTTGCTGATTAGCTTCTGAATCCAAAGCCACTGTGATCACAAGGACCATACTGTGAACATGTGAAGATCCAGGGAGAGAAACTAAGGGCACACTTCATCATTCTTCAAATGGTCAGTCAAGCTAGACAAATTTCTTTATGCTAGAGTTGCATGCAAGGGAGAAAAAAGAACCTGCAAACAACCTAATAAAAAGCACCATATGTCTCCGCAAAGATGCCAGCTAGCTCTGTAGCAGGGTGATGGACAGGGCTCAGCTCAGGCAGGTAGTCAGGGGCTTTTGGCAAGCTGAGGGCAGGGAAGCACGTGGGTTTTCCCCTTGCATCGTTCTGTCTCCAGAGCCACAAAGGGAAGGGTGATCGAGAGCTGCTGGCTCTGGTTATTAGCTAGCCCATCAGCCTTCCTCTTCTGGTCCTGGTAAAAGCTGACCCAGCTGGTCTCACGCTCTCTTTCATTTGTCAGGCAGCCTGCATCAGCAGTAATACAGGGAGTTCAGCCGCTCGGCATCCCAGCTGATAACATCTCGGGAGGGATTAGCCAAAGCATGCTGGTAAGAGGGAGAGAGGGTTTGAGGGGGAGGAAATCATAGCCACAGTGATGGGAAATAAACGAGATCAGGAAGAAGGGAGTGTAATTTTAGGAGAATGGGGATGTTTCAACCCCAGCCATTGAAAGCCATGGGATGGGCAGCAGGTTTCTCTGGGATTTCAGCGGGGTTTAGCTTCAGGCTGCAGGCTGCACCAAGTGAACTGCCCTAAAGCAATTGACAGTCAGCTGTGCTGCTTTAAAGCTAACTGTATGGGCTGAGAGACTCGTCCACAGATGAGATATGGCAAGAGGCAGGGGAGGGCTTCCAGGTGCTGTTGGGTCTGCATGGATGCTGTGTAAGTTTCCCTTCTGAGTGAAAGTGGAAAGCATTGCTTGTCACAGGCACTCAGCCACGCACCTTTTGGCTGAGATTTGAAGTCTTCTTTCTTCATGAGGACAGTGCTAATGAGCAGAGACTGCGCCACAGATGGTCTGACTGAAACTCAGGGAGCTCCTGGCAGTGCGAGCAGCAGCGTTATTTGCTCTGTAGCAGCTGACTGGAGTCCCAGCTCCTGCTGCCTTGCTCATCAGCAGAGTGAGCAAAAACAGTACTATATCAAAAGAAGGCATTTATTTAATCAGTTCTGTGATGGTGTAATTTTTTTTAAAAAATTTTGTTTAATCTACTTCAGTGCTTTACCCATTGCTAGCACCAGACTAATCTTATTCTCCTCCCAGTTCTTTCTCAAGAGAATGTGTCTCTTTTCACTGAAATTCCGTAAATATTTTGAAAGCATTCTAGGAAAGTCAAGGACATTTGGCAAAAGCTGTATCTGTGTAAGTGGACCTAGCAAGAGAACAGATTTTGTCTGAACTTGGGGAAAAAGGTAAAATAATTCATCCCCATCAGTTCTGTTATGTGTATGTGGGAGTAAAGTCAGGCTGATTATCCACCTCCGAATACTGCACTGACCTCCAGATGCATTGAAATCAGGAGTCCCAGTGCCTGGATTGTCCAGTGGCAGGCACCACATAGCAGCTACTCTCTCCCAAATGATACTTGCCTGAAGAAAATTTGTGTGTCTGGAATGCCAGTGCTGGGCTGACCACAGAGCTACAGACTAGAAGTGTCACCTTAGGAAACTGTCTTTTATGGATACCAGAAAAGGAAAAAGCATGAGTGTGCAGAATGAGCTTCTTTTCTTTATGTTTCCATGAGTGTTTTGTCATCTCTACACATCCAGTACCAAATACTGTAATAATTTATGCCCATGTTTCGGTTTTTGAACATGCATTTAATTTTGAACATACAGTTTCCATATGTCATTTTTTTTTCTGTGAAATCAGCAGTAAATAATGATGTAACAATTAAAAAATTGCTCTTTTTTTTTTTTTTTTTCCCTTGTCAACTGGCCACCAACAGAAGCAGAGCGATGCTGGAAACTAAAGCTTTAACTAAGATTTTCAGAGTAACTGAAAGAGAATTGTCAAGGGGAATGTATCTGCCCTTTGCATATCAGGTTGCAAAAACTAAACTAAAAGAGCGGACACCTTGGTAATTGAATTCATGGCCAGTGGCTACAATTGAATATTCAACTGCTGTGATGGCCAAGTGTCCCTTGAAATGGATTGTTTTGCCTACCTCATGCCACCAAGCTAAACTGCATTTCATATTCTGGTGCAGAAATTATCTCATACTGTGTTTTTTCTTTCAGAACATGCCTGGAGTGGGAAGGTATCCTTTGCTAACAAGCCTGAGAGGGAAAAACAAGCTTACACAAGTTAAAAAACATCTGAAGGAATAGTACTTTCGGCAGAAAGCACTTCATGGACACTAAGGGAAGATTATAAGCTGTTGCTTGTCAGCTAGCTCATAAATTAGCACACCAGAGCAAGTCTTATTATTCTTCCATTTGTAAGAATATTTAAAAGAAAATTCATCACCGGAGTTGCACATTGTTGGTTATTCCTTTAAAAATTATTATGTGCTGCAAAGCCTTTCACCAGGCAGAGTAACTCTTTGGGTATGAAGCAAGGTTTAGGGAAAGCAAACATTGGTGACAGAAATGGAAAGAATGTTGTGTTCATCATAAATATCCCCTTGCAACTAGAGCCAGCCTCAGCACCTGTTTTTGGCCTCCAGGAAATTGGTATTTCTGCTGCCTCTGAGGTCTGGGAGCAGGGAACTGTCACCCAGCAACCAGCATAGCCATCTTCCCTGAGCAGTAATCATATCAGCTTAGTGTTATTGTAACCTCTGTATTGTTTGCCCTTATTTCACTTCAATTTTTATATGGGAAATTCAAAAGCCAGTACCACCCTTTTATAATCTTCCAGCCAAGCTTCATTTCATTACTGTATTTTAAGAATTCTGCTGAAAAGCATCCCAACATCACCTAATTTACCTTGTTCCCCTGTTCTTCCTGAGTGAAATTGCAGTGTATACATGACCAGCACAGCTTTTAATGCAATTTGAAGAGCAGCTTCCCTCTCTGCAGGTGTTCCCTGCAAGAGCTACAAACACTTTTCTTTTTTCTTTTGTTTGTGGTGACTTTTTTACCCATAGGGCTTTGCTAGCTGCAGTGGCAAGTAAGGCCCTTTGTTTTCAGTGACATCTCACAGAGTTATCCAGGCACTTAATTCCCCATGCAACAACCTAACTAAGTCTTTTCAGTGAATTCAGCAATGCACAAGTGCTCCTAGGGAAACTAACCGGCAGCTCGCAGATGGAGCAGGCTTCAGTGCTGCAGGAGTGTATTGCATGGCACACAGGTCCCAAGACTCAGAGAATCTGGTGACCTTACCTCGCCTTCATGCAAACTTGGGGTCTGTTTGGCTCAGAAGAAACTCTTGTCTAAACACTTCCTTAATTCTCTGCTCTGCCCCAGCTCTGCTTTCAAAATTCTGCATCTCTATCTGCTCTGACCCTTGCAGAGCAGGCAGAGCTGTGCCAGCCAGGAAGAAGAAACCTCTCCCGGGGCCTTCGTCCTGGCATTAGCTCACAAAAAGCTCAATCCTTGGAGAAGTTAAAGCCTTCCATGAAACCTGAGCCTTAGTGTGAGAAATCTGAATGGAAGAAGTGAGCAATGCCCGCTTTGGCTTGGAAGTAAGATAAAGCTATATTTTACAGCAAGCTAAATTTACAAGCATGCATACAAAATATATTTACATTTACAATTATATACAGTTTGGAAATAATACAGAAATCTAATCCTCCCCACTAGACAAAGAAAGCCCAGACTGGGCAGACGCCACCTTCCCCTCTCTCCCCTCCAGACAGAAAACCAGCAGGGCCTCACGTGTTATCAGGAAAGGTGACGTGGTGTGGAGGAGTCAGAGAGGCAAAGGAACAGTGACAGTGCCCAGAGCCCAAGAGCAAAGACAGCAAAAATGTTTATACATTACTGTTTTGCCCCTCTCAGCAAACCAATGAATAATACAGACTTCATCATTATTTTCTTTTTACAACCAATGCCTTGCTCATTCACTCTATATTCAAAAGAATGTTGAGAAAGTTCCTCTCTCTTGTTTATAATTTAGAACTAAAATAGAGTGTTAGCTCTTAAACTGCTACACAGGTGAAGGGACTACTCAAGAACAAGGCTTGTCTCAGGCCAGCAGCACAACGTGGACCTCAGGGGCTTCTGCCTTGACATCATGGTGTATTTTGGGCTGAAGAAAAGACAGTTCTAGGTTAGATGCTGTCATCAAAGAAATTGCAAGCAAAGTTAAACAATAAGAGGCTATTGATGATGGGAGAAAATGACTGGATATTGGCTGAAAGTCTGCAAAAAAAGGCTTTTTTCAGGATGAACATGAGACAAGACAGGCTGCCACTGATACAGCATCCACAAGGACTGATGCATAAGCAATGCAGCTCTCGGTGTCCTGTGTTGCAGGGCCAAGATGTCCAACAGCATCAGGGTAACCAGTGCATGGGCTTCTGCACCCAGGAAGCAGATTAGGCAGGTCTGGAATGGTGAATTAGGACTATTAGGAATGGTGAATGGTCCTGTCCCTTTCTTAAGAAACATGCCCTTTTTATATGTTAAATACTCTGAGAAGCAAATCTTCTTTAAACCCCACCATTGCATCTCTTTTTGCTACCTGCTGCACATCATAGGGACCAGTGCTTGCACGTCTAATTTGTGTCCATTTGTAGACTAGTAAGTGAGTTAATAAATTGTCTGCCATGCTTGCTCATTACTAAAATCTACTTATTCTCACAATACCAGCTAGAGGCCATCAAAACAGCCTCTGTATTTCTGTGTATATCTCAGTATATATCTACACACACACATAACAGAAGACAAAATGCACTAAAAACATTCAAGGTTCAAGACAAAGGGGGAAGAAGTGTTACCCATATTTTATAGATTGAGTGCTGAAGGAACAGGAGAAGATGTGAGTTCCAGATCATACTCAAAGTCTATGATAGATCTGGAAACTCAGGCTTAAACAGAAACTCATCCTTCCTTCCTGGAATGGAAAGAAGGGATATAATACACACAGGATTGAATAGCAGTGTACCTTCCGTAGAACACTTGTAATGTTAAAATAACCTTAATTCCCTGCCTGAGACAATCTCCCTGCTTTTTCTTCATTTTGTCTTTAGTTGTCTAAAGCAGGAACTGTGAATATATTTTTAAAATATCATTACTTTTTTTTTTTTTTTTTTTTTTTTCCCAGCAAGATCTACAATAAATCAGACTTGGGAGCCCTTTGAAGTTTGCAAAACTAAGCTCTGCTCAGCTCCAGGCATTTATACATGACGCATACACTCAGTGCTCACTGCTGTTGTTTCTCTGCCAATCACCTTACTCAATGTGAAGATGTGTCACAACACTCCGCAAACATGGAAACAGCCACTTTAATCAACCATATTTTCCCCATCTGGTAACTTCCTTTTAACATGGTAGTTCAGCTTTCACACAGATTTTATAGAGAGAAAGTTGACAAGCAATAGAAATTAACAGTCAGTATATATGTGACAAACATATCAACAAATCAACAAAAGCCCCTTATAGTGTGTGCCTGAGTGGATTTAATTCAAACTGCAGCTAAACTGCAGTTGCATTTCCATGAGTCGTTTTGCCTGGGGATGTGCAATATGCAAAAACTGTGTGATTCATTTCAGCGAGAATCAGACCAGGGTGTGACAGGAAGAAGTTCAGAGGACAAGTACGGACAGCTGGCATTATTAACAAGAGAGGAAAGAAACACAGAATTACTTTGCACGTGCCATGGTGCCCATTGCTCTCAGACCAGTAACTGGACAGGACAATAAGGGCCTTCCTATCCTATGTGCCTATGAAGAACTTAGCTGGCTCACTGCATCTTTACCTATCCCACCCCATGATGAAAAATATTCCCAGAGCAATTTGGTTAAATGCTGGGATAGAACTATCCCAAACACTCTATGCTGCCTCAAATTACATTGCAGTTAGAGCTCCTCACTTGAAGGACACATCTGGGAGCACATATTTACCAAGAGAAGCGTCTGCAGCCGGAATCTGATGTCTTGTATTTGTTGTGCCACCAAATAGCTTGTTTTCAAATTATAAAACACTTGTGTGGCGAGTGGAATCAGGCTGTGATAATTCACACGTGTGAACAATGTTTTAACATCCCCTTGTTGGATCTTGTTCAAATGCTGCCAGGATCATTGCTGGGTGGAGGAAGGAGCATACATGCATTCTTTTTCAGAGAAGCTTGTCTTCCTGTCCTTCAGCGTGGCTGATTGAACTGCCTCTGCTCTGAGAGGCAGTGAGACTGTTGGGGAGGAAGAAGCAAACCAACCACAACACAGCATCTGAGGATGTAGCATTTTTCAGAACTGGGTGGAAGTCTGTTTTCCTGTCAAAGCAAAGATGATGTGACAGGTCTGCCCGTCACTTTTTGTCCAGTCTCCTTCTCTTCCATTGCCCTTCTCCTTGCCATCAGCTGTTACATATCAGTTAAATTTGGCAAAGGAGTTGATGGCTATCTCAGAGATACTAAGTTCCTACAGTCTTTTCCAGAAGCAGACACAGAGTAAAGATACTGAAGACCACACTTGAGGGAGAAGCAGGCTTTAGTCATTGCCTTACAGCCTTGAGTCAGCCACTCACTGGTTGGTCACTACATACATAGCTCCCAATTGCTTCAGTTACTTGCTGCTTTTTGTCCAATCAAGACCAAACACAGGTGAGGTGATGGGATGGGATCAGGCTATGCATAGCAGGGGCATAGAGGAGCATGCAGGAAGGCCACTGAGGGATTGCAGGTCTGCTGGGTGCAGGAGACAGAAATCTGCAGCAGGGGTAGAAGTGGAGCTGGTGAATTGAAGTGTTGCAGATAGAACTGAGGATATTGCAGTATGTGTGACTGCAGGGCCCCTGAAGTTGATGAAAGGAGGAAATTGAGAGAACAAAAGCCTGCCTTATGATATTAATTCAATTATTTTCTGCCCAGAACTTGAAGTGAAATAAATGAAATTAGTCAAATGAGATGTTTCCTATAACAAATTTGTTTCTAAGGATTGTGATGGAAATACATTTTAAGAGAAACGAGGAAGAAGGGAATAACTGAGTCTCAAAACCAAGGAAAGTTAAGTGTCTATATTTAAAATGCTATTTATTTCCAGTTCTTTATTCAACTGCTTAACTGTTCTTTTGATAAAATACACTTGACTAATTGGCATAATTTTCTTTGTTTATAACAATTAAAATTATCTCAGACTTAGTTTATAACAATGATCTCAGAGTTAGTTAACTGATGCTTTGTGCTCTGGTGATTCTGTGATTTGGTGGACTTGCGGTAGCTACTGTGCAACTTGTATTTTTTACTTATTAAAAGTGAGAGAGTATTATTTCATCTTACCCACTTGGGCAATTTTGAGAGCTATTGATATCTGATTCCAAGTTAGCAGAGGGGAATGTCTTATGGGCACATGCAACCAACTCCAAGCATGAAAGATGTAAGAAAATATATATATATCCCTGGGAAATACTTATGACCCATAATTTAAATACTAAAAAGATACAGAAGGCAAGATGGGAGATTTAGACTGGATGTTAGGAGGAAGTTCTTTCCAGTGAGGGTGGTGAGGCACTGGAACAGATTGCCCAGGGAGGTTGTGGCTGCTCCCTCCCTGGAGGTGTTCAAGGCCAGGTTGGACGAGGCCTTGAGTGGCCTGTACTAGTGGGAGGTGTCCCTGCCTGTGGCAGGGGGTTGGGACTAGATGATCCTTGAGGTCCCTTCCAACCTTACTATTCTATGATTCTGTGATTCTATATAGAAAGTGAGAACAGTGCAATCAGGGATTATCTAACACAGATCTATGGGAACCTAGGCTTTCCTAGCTCCACATTGATGGAATTGCTTATTCTAGCACAGTTTGTTGACATGGTGACTGTTCTGTTCAGTTGTAGAGTGCCCAGAGGGTCCTGGAAGATAGCAGGAAACAAGAAAAATAAATTCTTAACTCAGAAATTGTCCTCGTATGTATTTATATTTTCGTCCAATGTGTTGAAGTATATGTTGTTAAATGCAGAAATAAAATACACTGACAAATTTGACTTAAATCCCTTCATCTTTATTGTTCTCTAAAGGTCAATAGATAATGTGCATGTGATCCAATAGAAATTTCATCAGTACAAATGTAACTACAGCTTATCTTCATCTACAATTTCTTCATCATGGGATATCGCAGGCAAACTGCACAGCTAAGATGCTGGATGAGGAATAATCTTTAAAAGGCTCCTCCACAAACAGCTGAGAACAGCCAGTCATCATCTCCTGCAATTCCAATTGCACCATCAGAATGTCAGAACATTTCAGAATAGCTTTCTTCTGTGTTCCTTTTTTCGTTGGTGGTGGTTTAGATGCGGCTGAAGAAGTTGCACTATGTCAGGACAAAGGAAACCACAGTATTTTTGCAGAGCAAGCAGCAAACACCAGCAAGTTTTTGCTGCTCTGTTTTGGCATTAACTTCCAAATTCTCCATTCACTTTGCTGATATAATTTTGCTTTAAAGCAATCTCAACAACAACAGGCTTCCTCAGAAATGATAAAGATTGTTCTTGCACTTTTGACTGCAGCGATGCTGTACTGTTCCAGCTTGGCTTATCAGTGCGTATTGGCTCACTTTCATTAAATGCTAACCTTTGCAAAGATAAGACCTTTTCCCAATGAGAAAGATTTGTGAGATCTACCAAGGGCCTGACTTTCTTATTCTCTAAACCCCCTATTTATTTATTTTTTTCACCTGAATGCTGGCATGTTGGAGAGTGGATGACACTTTGGATTGACGAATACCCCACCCAGTGTGAGGACCTGCTGTTATCAATTTACACAGGGCCTCAGCCTATTCTACAGTTTAATCAACACAAATAGTGAGGATGATTATCACATAATAATGAGCTCTCCAGTAAATAACTAAACCGTTTATCCTGAGATCTGTTAATTAACTTTATCAAGAGAGGAAGATTAACAAATACTTAAGTATCTAGGTGTTGGTAAGATAATAACCTTACTATTCTATACCCAATCCTGTATGAATGCCTACCTACATTTTTTTACTCTGGAGGAAAGCCTTTTAAAGAGTTTTGTTTTTTCTCCTTTCCCCTGGTACCTAACCTTTGAGCACACAGCCAACTGTTGCTGGGAATTCAGAGCTGCCCGATTGCAAAGTCCTTTTCTGTAGGATGTTGTTTCAAGTCCACCTAGTTCCCAAACTCCTGAGCCACCTCTACGTCTGTGTGTCTGCAGTGGTCTGTCTGCAATACTGAACCAAAGTGAAGAACAGAGCTAACACTCAGGTGTCACCTCACAGATGCTGTGGCTCAGTTTTGGACCTCACCTAAATATCTGTGTTGGGTGGAAGAACTCTTTAGACTGATTTTCTGTGGAGATGAGTCCTGGATGTCTGCAGGTTGGCCAGTGATTCTGCCCATCACCTTTTCATTGATTGTCTAGCCAATTTTGACCCAACTGCCTGGAAACATGGAGCTTACAAAATTACAGCTCCCTTGTGCTTTCAAAATTTGCCAGCCTGGATAAAAGGTCTTTGCAGTGCTATTGAAGGTACAATCTTCTGGCAAGGGGAGAGGGCTCTAATTTTCTTTTACATTAGTTCGTTTTACTCATAAGGCAAGTAACTAAGAAGGAAGACAGTAAGTCATGGTAACTTTTAGTCTCCAGTCTTAATGCATATGAAATACCTATCCTTCACAGGGTTGTCACTCCAGTGTGAAATCCTACAGCTGTGCTGTCTTGCTATGAAGCTGAAAACAAGCCCCCTTCAGAGGTTTCTCTGTAAGAAGACTCTCAGCACCACAGTTATGTGTTTCATTTAGATCCAAGTGGCCCTGGGACCTGTTCTCTTCCCCAACCTGTGCCTTTGCTTAAACGTCCTGTCTCCTGAGCCCTTGTCAAGACAAGCAAACAGAGCTCTCATCTCTTCCTCTTTTTCAGGAGGTGCTATGAAAATTAATTCAGAGTCAGCTGTGTGTGCAAATCTTCCTGTGGTTCTACAAAAGGCAGCAGTTGAGCAACATTTAATTTGTTGCTTCTAGTTCTTACCCTTGGAGGAAAAAAAAGGTAACTGTTAATTGCATCTCAGTGTGCATGTACTGGAGAGCAGAGCATTCTGCCCTGACTCTTCCTAGGGCCAGCAAATCGAACCAAATGCAGACCCAAAGTACAAGAGGTACACGAAAACCAAACCACACTGCAAAAGATCTGTGCTTACTGTTCCTGTGGATATTTTTGCTTATTATTATCCATTCCTTAGAGCTCCTGACACTACCACACACAGATGTGAAAGACTGTGGGAATGCTGACATACTCAGTGGAGAGGGCAATTGCAAGTTGAAGATGTGGCAATTCTTCCAAAAAAAGTATGGCACTGTGCAGATCAGGCAAGTTGCAAGAAATAGGTTCAAAATCTGGTTTTGAGGCCCCTTCTTTTATTTTCAAGTTATGCCAGACCTCAGGGGTTTTGTCTGTTTGGTGGTTTGGTCTTTTATGTTAGCTAACACTGACTGCAGGGGGCATGCTGGTGAGGGGGTGTGGGCACATTAGTCTGGAAAGGAAGGATTTTGTCTGAAAGGCTTCAGGGGTAACACTTGGGGATGAATTCTTCAAGGTTACAGATTCTCACTGTTTCTTCTGCCTCAGGATTGACAATTCTTTCTCCCCTTCCGCCCTTCTTCCCTGCTCATCCTTTGCCAAGTCTAAAGCTGTCGCTGTGAGAGGTAAGAGCTGTAAAGGTCTGTGCTGCTTTATAGCAGCTTGCAAGGAAGCTGTGATGATGGAAATGCAAAGAAAATTGGACATATTCTAATTAACCTCCAGAAAATTGCCATTAAGAATGCAGAGTATTCCCCTGGAAAAGATGCTTTTAAGTGGCTGATTGTCCATGTATTTGTCCGTGAAGCTTTTGACAGACTGCAAAGCAGCTTTGGGGAGAGCTTGTGAGGGCTGTTCTTGAATAGACTTCCATGAGAGAGAGTGGTGGGAAACCAGCTCAGATGCTGAGAGGCAGTCTGTTGCATTTAGGAAATACAGTGAACAGACATATAGGAGAGCAGAAGAAATGGGAAAAAAACAACAGGACTCTCTGTTTAGTGTTTCAGCCATCAGGACCCAGCAATTCCAGACTGATGAGTCCTTAATCATCTCACACTGGTGAAAGCTTTTCTGCACCGGAACAAATATCAAATCATATTGCCATGCATAGCCACAGAATCTGGTACTGTTTAGGCCAAGCTACAAAATCGAGATCTGAAGTGGACTGGCAACAGACAATAATAAGGTGCAACCCTGCAGCTTTAGTGCTGTTTGTGACTTTTTTTTAGTAGTAAGGTCAAAAACTGGTTCTGGATTTAGAGAAGTCCATTTCAAATAGCATTGCAGAGCAGCGTGGGGCATTTTTCTGAACTGTCTTGCCCGCCTTAGGGGTGGAGAAACTTGCATTTAAAATTAATCTCCCCATTCCCCTTCACCCCTTCCCAAACATAGAGTTAATTTGTTCCCACACCTCAGTTTGTGTGAACAGATGTCTCCATCTCTGAGCTCACAATTGCTGGCTGAGAAGTGATTCAGCTACTGAACAGTTCTAAGTGAGCAGGGGAATAATCACTGGGTATTGCTGACATCTGAAGGAAAAGTCTTGTGTTCATGACTTCTATAGCAAATGAAAAGGGACTAAGCTGCCTCAGAGCAGGGTCGCATTCAAAGTCATCTACAATGAGGAGCTATGAGCTCCAGCACAACCATGATTCTTGCTGGTTCCCACTGCAGACAACTTTAGTTTCGGCCCCACTCTCAGTACAGGCCCTTCTGCATGCAGCACTGGATCTAAGCAGCTGGGTAATGTCCTCACATGGGCAAAGCTATGAATTTTCAGCTTAAGAAGAATCACAGAATGTTAGGCATTGGAAAGTACCTGTAGAGTTCATCAAATCCAACCCCCTGACAAAGCTGAATCAGCCAGGGCAGTGGGTAAAAGAAAGAACAGGGTCAGTTTGGTGGATATGTGCATTGCCTCCATGTCTTCCCACCATGGTCTCTTACCTTGCGCCACGATTCCCAATTGGGAGATTCGATTTATGCAGGAGTAATACCAGCTCCATGAACAGTCACCACCATGGCAAATGGATGGAGCCACCAGAGATGTGGGGATGTGGTACCCTTGTACCTGGAGGAGTGTCATGGAGGGGGTAATTAATGGATTGTGAGATGTTGTTTTTCAAAATTAATGTTGTTTATATATTTTCAATATTCAGGAGTCTTGCCACTCCAACTAGTAATTTTAATAATAATTAGACTCTTTTGCAACCATCATGGAAACTTTATACAGATGATAACCTGGGATCTAGAACATTTAAGAAATAACTAGCAATATTACAACATTAACTCCATTGAACTGGAAGAGGAGGTTCTTGTGATCAATTATACTGCTTGTCCACTAGATGGACTCGAGGAGCTCCTTTCTGCTTCTGGCAGAAGGCTAGGATTCAATTAAGAGTTTACAGAATTTTGCTAAAGAGGCTTTGAGTATTTACCCACAAAATATTAGTCTCCCAGTTCCCTGGGACTAACTACAGCTTCAGACAGCACCCAAACACTTGCAGAGGGTTCTGTTGATGTCTTCTTAGCCGCTGAGGCTTCTGGTTCTTCCCAGGCTTCACAGGGTGCTGCAGAAAAGAGGCAGACAATCTCTGACCTTATCCTGATTTCTCTGGGTGATCTGTGCGTCCCTTCCAGGGCTCCTCGTCTTGGCAGGCATAGGCAGGATGTCTTGTGATGTGCAGTTTTGGCACAGATGTCACGCTGGCTATGCAGGCCCATCTCATGGAGGTATTTGGTGCCGATTCCTGGTAAACTCGAAGCAGGCAGTTTCCAGGCAGTTCAGCAGAGCTAACTTACAGCTTAGCAAAGCATAATGCTGCAGAAGGCAATGGCAGAATCACTGCCAGAGGTACAGAGCAATGGCAGCAGCCTTCAGAGCAGCAAGCTTGAATACAATGGCAGAGCACATTGTGTTACCTACTCATCTCTTTTTATCAATACAGCCTGAGACTAATAGGCCTTTGGACACAGAGTGGCCAATCAGAATGGCAGTTAGCCAAGCTTGACCATATTAGGTGAAGCCATAGGCTTGCTTTACCCAAATTTGGGGAAAACATAGGCCTCGCACGAGGCAGGCACAAGCCAAGTGTGTGTACTTTATTTACCACAGGATGTAGACAGGAGCAAAACAAGTCCTGCCAGGGGCCTTGGAGTCAATGGCTCCAAGTTCTTTGTCCTCTTTCCTGCGGTTGCTTCTTCCCAAAACAGAGAGAGGGAGAGCAGAAAAACATGTCTGGGCAAGCCAGGGCATGTTCAGGTGTATTTTGGCCTGTTCAGGCCTACCATAACAGGGAGGTGTTTCAAGAGCACTATGGGCTCTGCAAGCTCTGCTGCAGAAGGTGGCATCATAGAAATAAAAACCAGCAAACAACCCCCCAAACTCATGGGTTATAATGAGCCAACGGAGGATCGCAAACATTTCTTACTCAAATTTATGTTTGGGTCTTCTTGTTGTTTTTGATATCCAGAACAAGCAGTTAGTTTTCATAGTCTTGAACAGGGCTTGTGCATGCAGTAAATACATTAGATTCAGTTTTAAGGGTTAAGTGGTTCCTAGCTTGAGTAGTTTCTTAATTGAAGTAGCTGGCATAGCATTTTACAATTTATTAATCTTTATAGGTGCAGTCCCTTCTTTTTTGATTATGTTGAGTTTTATAAATAGAAATTTGGGAGTTAAAATCACACACAGATATTAAAGAATGCCACCTTCCTGATTCTTTCTGTGTTGCATAATCTGAAGTGCAAAAGGATGAATTCGATGAGCAACAAAAAATAAACCAAAAACATATGCCAGAACGATAGCACCTCTGCCACATATTGACTGGTGCTTTGGCTTTTGCATTCTTTCCACTGTAATATTCTGTTTAAAAAAATTACACAACTCCAGTTAATAGTACAGAGGTCCTCCTAGGCTGATAAATCTAAATTGCAGTCAGTCATTAAAATAAAGATCAGAAACAAAGACTGTAAATCAAGTTCCAAATTCCTTCTTCTCCATGACAGGCAAAACTATGATCCCACATAAAAATATTAACGTGTAATGAGACTGGAACCCCACATCTGAACCTCTTCAGACACCCAAGCCTTAGCTTTTCTATATACTGCATGTAAGGTAACCACAGCTGTGAAAGGAGGTTCCAACATCTGTCCCTGGGTCCAAGTGAGACTTTTCAGTTTGGGGATGTGTTGTATGTTTAATAGTCCTTGTCTATTTTGGAGATCAAAAGCCATTATATACATACTTCGTTAGGCATCTGGTGTTAGGACTAATCTGTTCTCTGAGATCATTTTCACCTTTAAATGGAAAAATGAATTGGTGGGGAAATTAGAGAAGTTACTTTGCTATACAGATTCCACAGAAAAATTCATGCTATGTACACACTGTAGTCAATATTGCCACTCATATTGTAGATAGATGTCTTACACAAGAGCCTGTTTTGTATTACAAGTAGTAGAACTCATTGTACCGTGACTATGTTGATTTCACTCCTGTAAAGCAGCTGGTAGCAATTTTGTCATCAGATTAGCAGGAGGTCCACAGGGGTTTCTATTTCTGGGCAAAAAAAAAAAAGAACAAAAAAAAGATTATTAGTTTTTAAGTCATAATAATCATGATAAAATCCTGTCTGTAATTCATTCAAGGAAAAGGAACATGTTCAATGAGTAAAAATTAATACCAGTACCTAAAACCATTATGACTGCTCACCAGTTTCTTGTTAATGTAAATTGGTATAAATCAATGTCCTGCAAACTAACTTTAAACAGGCTGGATTGACAGAAATGGATATTAGTAAGGAAAGAGTCATGAATGTGTCTTACTACTGTGAGCAGGTAAGTCAGCTACTATGAAGATAACTAAAGAAAGGAGTGTTTGAAGAGTAAAGGGTTCAAATGCTCTGGTTCAGAAGTTCCCAAGGATGCTTAAGATAGCATTGAAGCTGCTTGGTATGAAAGTGCCTCCACGATGAAGGAATTTTCTGTGGGGAGTTAAAACAGAGCAGTTAAATTAGCAAGCGCTTAACTCTACTTACGTCTTATCAAAAGAAATTACAAACATCTGGAGTTATGAATGAGAGGCATCACGTGCTCATCACAGCAACCAAGATGTTGCTTCCATGGGTATGTGGCCAACCTCTGAGACACACGCTTGTTCCAGGTTAAGCCCATCTGAGGTGGGGGAGTGGTCTGGAAACCTCACCCCTCAAGTGGGCAGAGAGACCTGTCCCCTCCTGGGAGGAGGACCCCCCAGGTCAAAGTTTATCCCACTCCCACTTCCTGTCCACAACCTTATTTAAGAGTCAGGTGAGTTCCTGTTCTCTCTGTCTTCCTCCTGCCTTTGCCTCTTTGCCATCTCCTTTGTTGCCACTGCTCCTCTTGATAACCACATGGCCAGCCCTGCTATCTCCTGCATCCAAGGACAAAATCCATCTCAATCCAGAGAATCCACTGCCATCCAGCCTGGTTTTGTACATGTATCTGTTCCCTTCCCTTATATCTCTGTAACCCTTCTTTGCCTTAAATACCATTTATTTATTGTTAAAGTTTTCTTTTTGATTTCTAAATAACTTTAAGGCTGTTCTTTGGTTGTTTGACCCCTTTTACCCTTCTGCCTAAAATTTTCCGTAAGGGGAGACAGAGACAGGGGGAAGCATCCTAAATTTTGTTCCATTGGGCTTGTGAGCTCCGGGAAACCTTAAATGGTTACAACGCTGAACTTGGCACGTACAAATATAGCTGAAAGGGCCACCCCACACCTGGCCCACGCACACTCCTGCACGATCCTAGGATCCACTGCTGAATAATACAGAGTGGAATGATGTGTATATGTCTTGTGACTAAGTCTGGGCTGGATTTTATCACAGTCCAGAAATGTGGCATTTCCTGCATTCCTGGGAGGAAGTCCAGAACTGTACTGATGGATCTCACATGGACCAGCTGAGGTGCCTTGCCACAGTTCCCAGCATGACCAGTATCTATCATATGGTTGTGTGGGCAGCACTGGATCCTACCCGCTACTTCCTGCTGAACAGACCTCATTACCCAGTAAGCCTGGCTACAAACTCCAGAATTGTCATTCTGTTTTTTCCCAGCTCTCTGAGTGATCTTAAGGGCTGGCCATCTATCTTGGATCTTTGAAGTGTCAGCACATAAGACATCTTGAGCAGCATCATGTCACAGGCAACATCACTGTAAGTGTATTAAATTTGCAGGTTGCACAGCATACTGTGTGTATGCTGGAGAATAGGATTATAAATAAAAATTATTGTGAAAAATGTGAAGACTCCCTTCACAATGACACGAGGTATGGAAAAGTAAGGTGGGCTGAGGCAGAAATACAGGAACCCATGTGAGTTACATGAGTAGCAGCTTTCAAGGGATGAGTTCTGCTAGTGATTTCAGAGGGTAACTNTCCAGATGGGGTCTGACAAGAGCAGAGTAAAGGGGCAGAATCCCCTCCCTTGCCCTGCTGGCCAGCAGGTTGCACTCGGTTGCTGTCTGGGCTGCATGTGCACACTGCAGGCTCATGTTGAGCTTGTCATCAACCCAGACCCCCAGGTCCTTTTCCTCAGGGCTGCTCTCCAGCCATTCACCACCCAGCCTGTATTTGTGCTTGGGATTGTGCCTACCCAGGTGCAGGACCTTACACTTGGCCTTGTTAAATTTCATGAGATTGGCTTGGGCCCACCTCTCCAGCCCATCATATTTCATGCTGGGGTGTATTGCTTGAAGTACAGCCTGAAAGACACAGCAAGTAACCCTTGGTTGGATTTGCAGTAGGTGTTCAAGTAGGATTTACTCAGCTAGGCCTCCCTTGTCTCCCATTTGGAAGAGCAAGCAAGATGAGTAGAAAATTCGATAAATAGAGACTAATTCTGTGCACAGCAAATTGTACTGAAAAGGAAGAAAGGGAAGCCAGAAATGGAGTTGCTGCCTTACCAAATCAAATTGATTATGACAGTTCAGTCTACCTCACATTCTTTCGTTTCCAGCCTGGAAGGAAAAGCAGACAGCCTCCTTTCACATTACCAGATGGAAGCAGCAGTGTACACATACGAACATTGGCCTGCTGTCAGTTTTGCCCTGCACCTGCTGGAAGGAATTGCAGAATGCTGATTGACTTGAGTGGAGCAGACTCAGAAGAGGTTACCGCATGAACACATCCCAGTATATTTGCAAGCTAGGGTGCATAAGTACATAGTCAAAGGCCTCTCTTCAATAGGATCATTAATTTTAGTCTTCTATTTAATAGAGAGTCTCTAACAGCATCTCAGTCAGGGCTCCAAAAACGTCTGCCAAAGCTTTGAGTAAAATCCCTCACTGGCAGCCACAGCTCTCAGAAATCTGCTTGTTGTTTACCTTCTCACACTCACCCCTAGCTGCTGCTGTGATTCTCAGAACTTGGCTGTATCACACAGAGCCCAGTACTGTACAGCCCCAGATCTATGCCTGTTCTTTAAGACAGACTCTGTATGCAGTTTCTGCTCTTTATTTTCTGCAGTTTTTGTCTCAGTGTTTTAATTTATGCATGCTTAACCCATCCAAGCTTTGTCATATTAACACAGAATAAAGATTAGACAAGTAAATCTGCCTTACTTGCATTTTCTGTCACTTTGGGTCTAGCAAACTTGATATAATGATATGATAATGTTTTAGAATTGATGACAATATTATACTGTGACACTAGCCCCACAGCAAAGGTCTCTAACCTATAGATGCTACCCAACCATCAGTGGGGGGCAGGAAAGGAACATCTGAAGAAGCATCTTCAGTTTGCAGCCAGCCCACATCAGCCTAGCAGTAGTCAAGTGAAAGGCAAATTCTTCTGGACTGCTAAGAAATATGTGATAAAACATCATTTTCATGAGGATTTGGGTTGACTCTGCAGGTCTTGCACCTATAATGCTTCCTCACACCAGGATCTCTTTTTTTTTTGTTGTTAACTTTCTGCTTTTCTTTCAAAGGTTTGTCCTTAAAATATTTTTGTGTGAATCTAATTGTGACAAAATGAACAGGAGATAAATAACCCCTGGCAAGAACAAGGATGATACTTTCCTTATTTAGAAACAAATGCTTCATCAAGCACATTTTGATCAAAAAGTAGCTGATCACTGTCTCAAAAAAAGAAAAAAAAACAAATTCAGGCTAATGTGCCTGAACCTGAAGGCTGTGATCAGGACCTTGCAGACTGGCACTTAAAATAGTTCTCAGCAGCATCAGTCCCCTTTGTGTGGATCACTGGGGATCAACAACTGGGTTTTAGCCTCCTGAGACCGGCAGGCTTAGTGTACATAATAATTATTATTAGTTTTCTGAAAAGCAACAGTTGCTCTTCCAAACAGCTGAGCACAGTTTGCTGCTCTGCGTTTGTGCATCACAAGGGTCCTAATTCCAGGTGGAAAGGTAAGTACTCAGTTCATTAGGCCCAGAAAATCACTTAGAGAGGTGGCAAACTGTGGAAAGCTATGCAAAGCTTTCCAGTGCTCTCTGTAATAATGTAAACTAATTCAAGCGTCCTACTGATGTTACAGTAACATTTAATAAAAGGTTCTGCTGTCTCTCGGGCCCATAGGAAAACAGCTGAGGATTTCTTGACTTCAGGACCCAACAAGATAACTTTTAAAAAAACCCTAAGAGCAGCCATTTTCTGTGTAAAGGTATTGGATTTTGGAAAAAAATATTGCTTAATTATCTGTTATGGAACCCTCCCAATATGGTTATAGCAGGAGTCAGCAGATGGCACTGTTACTCATAGTGATAAAATTTTTTGCTTGCTACATCTTTGAATAAATTCTGCATTGCTGCTTATTTTCTAGTGAGAGATCCTTGGCTAAAAACTAGGCACTGGCTCCCCATCTCACCTATCAAACCAAACAGAATACTTGAGACAGATCTGGCCTTAAAAAAAGTTCAAATTCCTGAGAAATGTGGTTTAAAAAAAAAAAAAAAAGGGAAGCTCTCAATCACTTTAAAGTGAATAACCATACTTTTTATCAGTAACTTCTCTTTCAAGCATATGGCTCATGCCACTGCATGGGCTGAATAGAGTCCACCTCAGAACTCGTGAGCTAGAGAGACACTAGGTGGGCACTACAAGACCAAATGTGTGCAAAGCAACCTGAGCCATGCAAAACAAGAGGGTGCTTCAGTTCTAGTAGAAAAAAAAAATCAAAACAAAACCAACCAACCAAAAAACAAAACCCAAACAAACAAAACAACTCTTTTTTTTTTTTTTTAATCAAGTCACAAAACAGAGTGACAAGGGTAGTTGAGGTAAAGCTGAGGAGCTGTAGAGAACAGGGCAGAAGGCCTTGGAAACAGAAGGAAAGTCATCGGCAGGAAAATGGTGGAAGCACTTGAAAGCCAAAGTAGAAACACATGTGGAGTACTATGGGGGTGGCAAGACTGAAGGAAAATGAGAAGGGCTATGGCAAGTACAGCAGATATTCAGGGAAGTGTGTCCAGAGGGTGGCAAGAGAAAGCCATGGGGCACTCTACAGTGGTTATTTGTTTCCGATGAAAAAGCAGCACCTTTCAAGAGGCTGCTGATGCAGTCTGAAGTTTTACCTCACCAGTGTCATGGACTGAAAGAAACAGCATATAACACCCAGTAATTTTCTGGATAATTGCATCTGTCTTTGTTAAGGTTGTTTTTTCTCCTAAGGGTCTTGTAAAACCTCTGCAAACAAATTCCACTTGTCAATATTTTGCTGGTGTTTCTGGCTTCTGTTATTAAAAATGTGACATCAGTCACTTCAATCTGTCTGTTAATGATGAGTAGGCACACAGATGCAGACATGCAGACACTTTTTGTCTCAGAATGACAGTTCCTAACGTGAAAAGCATTTTGTTGTTTGACTGTGACTGCATGCTGTATAAATCACCAGTGGAGTCTATGCCTGGCAAGGATGAAAGCTGGTTTCTAGGAATTTTCACTAGGATGTTCCCACATGACTTTAATTCTCACTTTAATATGCAAATCCACTAAAATCATGGTTCTAAGGGAGGTTATTTAAAATTCAGCCAGGACTGAGATCTGGTGGGGCATCATCAGCTCCTCAGAGCTATGAACCACAGCTGAACCAGGTGGAGCAGAGCTGGGGGCAGGGGAAGAGCTAATAGGGGGCTCCTTCTTCCTCTCCTCTGTCATTTAAAAGTATCTGTCCTGCTGTGTTTCTGCTTCTGTCAGTTAATGTCAGCATCCCATCCACAAAATATAATGTAGAGTCTCTATGCCCTATGGAAATTTGGAGAGTGCATTCTTTTATCAGAGCCTTCACAAAGTGCTCACAACTGGGTAAGTTTATAGGCAATTAAGAAGCATAGAGCTCTAAAAATAACAGTCTATTTATAGTATGTTCATAAGATGCTGTGTTGTTACCATAGTGGTCATAGCTTTCTCTGGTTTGCAAGGTATCTTGTAGGTTTTTTTTGTTTTTTTTTTTTGACAAAACAAAAGGACTGCTAAAATGATTGAGGTAATTAACATTGTGCTTTAGGTACTCAGTTTTCTTAGATTCTGGAGCTAAGTTGTTCATCAGCTGTGAAATTTATTAAACCTTTTAAACTGGGTAATAATCTTATCTGCTTGCAAAAAATCTGTCCTAGGTTTGCCTACACTAATCAATATTTGCACCATCATTGAGTAGGGCAGGGGTGGATAATAGGGGGAAACTGGTAGCATGGACTGAGCTGCAATACACAAAAGGAAATAGACAGTTCTGTAATAGGCTTCTTTGTTTGTGGGTTTTATTTGTGGGTTTCTGCACCTAAACTAATGATTTTTTTACAATAGCTTCTCTAAAGTTTTCTTTAACTGCGAGCTGAATTAATGAGAGAAAAATATGTCTTAAGGCATTAAGGAATGGGAACTGAATGTTAGAGAGATCTGTGTTTACAGACTAATAAATTATATGAGGAGCGTGGCTGTAGAACATGCTGAGCATATGTTCAATAAGAGCCGTGAGGTTGAAGACCTGCTAAAATCATTTGGAAACACATCACTTGCATGGCTTCCTTCATATGCCTTTAGGCAATTACATATTTAAAATCTTAGCATCTCTATCTTCTCTTTCAATGAACAAAGAGCTGAAAAAAAAAATCCTTTTAAAATCCAATTCAGTCAAAGTCCAGTTCTGGGTTTGTATTGCTGCCTAATTTTGGTAGGTTCAGTAATTCCTATTGAAGAAACAGTTTTCCTGTTGCAATCTGGAGGGGTGAGAAGAAAATGCACATTTTCACAGTGAAGTGCTATCACAGATAATGGTTCTTCTGTATTTATTTGGCTGCATAATGCAAGGTAATAATGCTTAAACCTTAGAGTCTATATTTTAGAGCAGATTTTTAAAAGGTATGATCATATCTATCAGCCATTTGATATCAACTAAAGTGTTTGGAAACAGCAGCATGTTTATCACTCTTCTTGTTATACTTGGTTTTTGAACTTGATTGGTTTGGCCTTATATGAGTTTTATTGCTAGCACCCAGTCCAACTAGTTATTTGACCTCTCAGCATAGCTGCCACCTTGTGGAGCAATAGCTCAGGTGAGTATCTGCATGCAGGGCAAGAGGAATGGCTGCATTACCTCAGTGAGAAAGTAACTGTTCTGGCAGTAAAGGCTTGGGACAAGTTATCAGCAAGGTTTTGTCTGCATATGTGTGTGGTAGTTTTAAACACACTAGCTTTGTTCAAATTTTTAAACAAAGAATTGTACTGGATACAGGAGAACAACAATAGATTAGTCTATACCATTCCATTTGTTTCCTATTTAGGATACAGTCTGCTGTATAAACTATTTTCTTTCGTTCACCTCTCTGCCTCCTGCTTCTCACTATTGTCCTTCCCTTCTCCGCCCTGACTTGTGCACTAAGCTTACAGGGAGAAGAAGGTGGCAGTTGGCCCCTTCTGGGCTTCTTCCAGGGGGGATTTTGGTGTTATTTCTGAACTGTAAATAATTGTAACTATTTTGTACATATGCATTGTATTATATGCTTTTAGCTTGCTGTAAATATATAGCTTTATTTGCTTCAAAATCTTCTGAGCTAGTCTAGTGATTTTAGTTGGGGGTGTGATGGGTTAGGGCAGATCTCTCCCCCAGTAGAGTAAATTCACTACAACTCAGAGTTTGGAAAGTTGAAAAAAAAAAGCAATTATATTTTTTTGCAGTTTAAATATAACAGTATAAGGAGAATAAACTACTACAGAATATAATAACCTTAAAGAAGATGGGGATGGGGTCAAGGAGCAGCGAAGCAGCAAAGCAGCAGCCAAAACAGTGGCAGGGGAATATAGCAGTGGGTGCAGCAGAAGCAGCAAAGGGGAAGATATAAGCTGTGCTTCCAGACATAAGCTTTTGATGCTCCAGGGAAATTATATTAACTTATCCATTGCTGCCATTTCATGGCCTAGCCCTAGAATTTTCACCTCTCTACCCAGAGACCCCAATATTCTTCCACTTCTAAGTTTCTCTGGTCCCAATTTTTTATGTCTGAGCTAGAAATCTAGCTCAAACAGCCACAGCGGGTCATTTCCAACCCACCACAACGTGGTTTAATGCAAATGTTTTATGGCCAAAGCCAATTTAAAATTTACAAAGGAGTCCTTAAATCATCCTCCCTTCTCCCCCCTTCTCATACAGTAAGTGTAAAAATGATCATGTAAGAGCTCAGAGCAAAGCTTTTGGATGTAAAATGATACGAATGAGAATCCAGTTCTTCAGCTGCAAGGGTTTTATCTATATGGAACAACACCTGCCTATCTGAGTAGACTCAATTAGGAGGTCGAAAAGGGCCTGTGCTTTTGAGCTTTGTTTTGCTGTTCTCCACCAGAGCCGCCTAGAGTCAGTGCCATATACTACCAGGAAGACAACTGTGTCCTAGCCAGGGGCTCCTTTCTGATGAGGCCCTGAAACACCACAAAAATGAGTGATATGGCTCCCTGTGTGAAGTATGGAGGCCTAGGTGTAAAAGCCAGGGGCATAGCAAGCCTCGTTGGTGTCCAGAGACTATCTTCACCAAAGCCATGCTAACAGACATGTTTAGTAACTGGTAGCCATTTTCCAGTCTTGGCATGTGATTTGTTTTCTATCAACACCTCCAGGATTTCAAAGACGTTATTTGGACCTGGGCAAAGTAGGGAGCTGTCCAAGAAGATGGCTGAGGAAGAGCTTTTCTGAACAATATCCCAGACCTCTCTCAGAATTATTCTGTAAATTTAGGTTTGCATCACAGGACTTCAATCTTTTTGTCATCATTTTGCAATTCAGTCCCTTCCCTTCTCAAAGAAGGTTAGCAGCNTGTTTAGGTGGGTGTCAATCAGCACCCCCAGATCCCTTTCTGTTTGGCTGCTCTCCAGCCACTCCAACCCCAGCCTGTAGCTCTGCATGGGGTTGTTGTGGCCAAAGTGCAGCACCCGGCACTTGGATTTGTTGAAAGCCATCCCATTGGACTCTGCCCATCTGTCCAGGTGCTCGAGGTCCTGCTGCAGAGCCTTTCTGCCCTCCAACCCGCCAACATCTGCCCCCAACTTGGTGTCATCTGCAAACTTCTGTTCATTCACAGACTTCATTTGGCACAGCCTTGTATCATCAAATGTTTGCAAACCTCAGCCTAAGGACGTGTGATCCTGATTCACTTATTTTCTACTGAAATACTTGAATATTGTTTTTAGAGAAGAGCCTTGGCTTGTGGTGTCTTTTACTGGACAGGCAAGCAGAAGGACTGTCCCAGGCTGTGTTTTGCTGCAGTGTTTGCTTGGTCTGTCTGAGTAATTTCCAAAACTGCTGATTCATTTCCAGACTTTGAAACTAGTGACCCAAATCATGGTCCTTTTCTAACCTGAGGAACTTTTTTTTTTCCATGGTATGTAGACAAATGATGTGTTAATTTGGATTGTCAGACTCAAGTTGGAGTTAATCTGATTTTCTGTATGGAAGGCAAAACAAGTAAATTCCTTCAAAGCTGTTCCTCAGATTCTGACATTAGCTCCAGCCACAGCCTCTTCCTGTAGCTGCCAAAATGCGGGCAGTAGTCAGAAAATGTGCTTCAGCATGGGGAGTGTAACAGATAATGAGGAATACCTGACCTATCCCCCTGCAATCTAAACCAGTGCACAAAGGCAGCTTTGCAAGACCATTTTCTGATGTTTCTCCTTCTCTATTAATGCTTTTCAGTGGGGGCATGTGCAAGATTCAGTGAGGCAGAAACATTGCCTCTTCTTCCTCTCTAGGTTTTTTTTGCTCTGGGGCAGCTAGCTAATGGGGAGAGGTACAGGAGGTGGGTGGAAATGATGCCTGTGAGTCATACAGGAAAGTTCACTATGGGTCATGCTGTTGTATAGCATAATTGAAAAGGGCTGGATGCATTGCTAGTGAAAGTCTCTCATCACTGAGCTTTGCATACAGTCATATGGTACTGTGTAGACGCAGAGGGGATCACAGCACAGAAGCAGTGTTTCTGATATCAGGCCAAAAAAAACATGTATAGGATTCAGTAAAAGCATGGGATGGGCAAGGTACCTCAGAGGTATGCATGTCTCAGCTATTGTATGTCCACGTGTGTGTGAATTGCTTACATGAGAAAAGGTTCAGTTCAGAAGAAAATCCTTAGCAGATACGTCACTTTGCTTTTGTTTGAATTTCACTTCACTTGAGAAAAATGTGTAGGGACTCAGCTGGTTCCCTTGGGATGTGAAGGATATGTGAGTTGCAACTCTGGCTTTAGGTGTTTCCAATTGCAGAAAGTATAGATTGTGCAGAATTGCCTCTTAGCTGCTTAGAGGTAAGCTCCTGATGGACGCAGATGCTATGTGGTCTGAACACAGCTAAATATCTGATTAAGAGCTGCATTTTGGAGCAGAGAAAAAAAAAAAGAGTAATTAAAATGAAGTAGAGCACTCTTCTGTTTGCTAAATGTGTATATTAGCTACTAGTGAAGCAAATACCAGCAACTAAAACAGCTAAATGTGATAAATTTCTCATTAGAAAAATCATTGATTAAGGTAATTGAAATTTAAGCAAATTGGACTGAAGTTTAAAGCAAGACTGGGTCTTGGCTTCAGGTAACAAATCCCATTTCCCTGTGCTTCCATACTGTTGTAATTTTGTATTATAGGGTATATGTGATTTATCAGGCAAGAAAATTAATACCTGTTACTGAGATCTTAATGTAGGATACAGTTTATGCTTTTCTGAAAACAGAATGTATGCAATATAATAACTTCTGAGCATAAGAATTCCTTTTTCACTCTTCCACATCTACCCATGATTAAAGGGATGGAAAAATAAGCAGGAAGGTTGGAATGGATGAAACTTTGAACTTGCTGTTTTGGAGAGGGTATCTCTGCCAGATGACTTGGAATTCAGGTTCCTGCTTGCTTCACGACACCAATGAAAGACAAGTAACAACTTCAGTGAAGTGAAAGAGGAGACTGGATTGGACTGAAATACACTGGCCAAAAAGTGAAGTGGATTTGTTCAACTGTATACCACCATCCCATAAGCTTTCTGGGCTTTCATCCAAGAGATGTAAAACAAAGATGGAGCAAGAAAGGGAAGACATGCAGGGTCACTGCCTGTAGTTTTTAATAATGAAAAATAGTTTGAATGGTCTATTGGCCATCTTCCATAGCCTACAGTTAACTTAGCTAGAGCAGTAAGTATTTATCTGTGAATTTAGTGTTCTGACTGGACAGCAAAATGCTGCCCTTAAAAGAAAGAGATTTTTGACATTATTTCTCATGAAATTCTTGTGAATTACCTAGGCAAACAGTTTTAGGGAACTGGGATGGGTGAAAATTTTACTATCTCCAGATATGTTGCTCTCTGGACATGGTTATGTTTCAGATTAAACAGAAGGAGATACTAAGCTGGATTCTTTATGTGAAAGGGTGATTTGGGTTTTTTGCTTGTTTTTACAAGATATGAAGACATTATCTGATCTCGGCCCTCTAAAGACAGAGCAAAACCCTCTGAGCTTATTGAACATTTTGCTCAGGGAGTTTTACTTGCAAATAACAAAGGTAGAGATCAGGTGCTACCAAAAAAAAACCCCAAAACAAACCCAAACAAACCAACAAAGCAGATAAAGAGCTCAGTATTGGGACCTGTTCTCTTTAATATCTTTATCAATGATGTGAATGTGGGGATTGAGTACACTCTCAGTAACTTTGAAGATGCCGTTAAGTTGGGTGGGAGTATTGATCTGAGAGTAGGGAGGCTCCACAGATGGATCTGGACAGGCTGGATCAGTGTGTCAAGGGCAGCGGAATAAGGTTCAGCAAAACCAAGTGCCAGGTCCTGCAACTGGGTCAAAACAACCCCATGAAATGCTACAGGCTTGGGGGACAGTGGCTGGGAAGCTACCTGGTAGGTAAGTACCTGAGGATGAATGTGAGCCAGCAGTGTACTCAGGTGCTCAAGAAGACCAAAAGCATCCTGTCCTATTTCAGAACTAGTGTGGCTAGCAGGAGTAGGGAAGTGATTGTGCCCCTGATGAGGCCTCGCCTTGAATACTGTATTCAGTTTTGAGCCCCTCACTACAAGACAGACATTGAGTTGTTGGAGTATGCCTAAAGAAGGGTGATGAAGGTGTGGTGAGGGGTCTAGAGCACAAGTCTTCTGAGGAGTGGCAGAGGGAATTAAGATTGTTTAGTCTGGATAAAAGAAGGCTGAGAGGAGACCTTATTACTCTCTACAACTGTCAGAAAGGTGATTGTAGTGAGATGGGTGTTGGTCTTCTCCTGAATGGCTTCAAGTTGCACCAGGGAAGTTTAAATTGGATATTAGGAAAAAATCTTCACTGAAAGTAATATCAAGCACTGGAACAGGCTGCCCAGGGAGGTGATTGAGTTACCATCCATCAGGTATTTAAAAAATGTGTAGATATGGCCTTTAGAGTCATGATTTGGACTTGATGGTCTTTGAGGTCTCTTCCAACCTTGGTGATACTGTGATTTAATGGTGGACTTGACTGCTAGGTTAATGGTTGGACTTGATGACCTTAGAGGTGTCGTGGTAGGCCTAAACAGGCCAAATTAGGCTTGTACATGTCCTGGTTTATGCAGACATGTTTTTCTGCTCTCTCTCCTTCTGTTTTGGGGAGAGCAACCGCGGGAAAAGGGACAAAGGACCTGGCGCCACTAAGTCT